>CM052260.1:767790-833409 GCA_028455795.1 Lasioglossum marginatum | reverse complement strand
AAAGTTCATTAACACTTTGCCTTTATATTGCATTATTATTATACGACCAGGGTAGTGTCACTCAATGTATTTTTCTGTTAGCACGAAATCGAACGCCATCTGAATTTTGTGTTACATAACTAACGGGCCAAGCGCGGGAATTTTAAATTCATACTACCCATTCCTTGCTAATTTATAATTTTTATTTAAAAATAAAAAAAATTAAGACATTTTAATACATTTCAAATACACTATATTCAATATCATAACAATTACTAACAGTATATATGTACAATTTTCTCCTTATTAATAAATTTAAACCATATTATCAGGCGCGATAACACTGTTTCATCGTAAATATTGCAAGTTATACATTATTTGCGAACTTTTTCGTACAAAGAATTCATGAAATACATATCACAACAATTAACAATAAAGTGGCTCAAAGAAAAGCAAAACAATCCGTAAATACCCTTCCAAAAGCAAATTGTCTAAGGATAATACAGTGTAACACACATCGAAATCGTGTGACACACATCAAAATTGTGTAACACACATCGTATATCCCGTAACACACATCGAAATCGTGTAACACACATCGTATATCTCGTAACACACATCGAAATCGTGTAACACACATCGTATATCCCGTAACACACATCGTATATCTCATAACGCACATCGAAATCGTGTAACACACATCGTATATCTCATAACCAGAGTAGGGCAATAATCAACTAATATTTAAAAATGACTAATAGTCTTTTTAATTTTTAAAACTTTTTGATTAGTTAGTGACAGTTAGTCATAGCTCTAAGTAATCGTTAGCTATAGCTTATTAGTGAATTAGTAATTCATGATCAGTCATCAATCTTTAGTCATCAGTCACTATTATGCGATTAACATACATTAATATTATTAATTAGTTATCACTAACTAATTAAAAAGTTTTGACTAGTGACTATTTTGCTATGACTAACATTCAAAGAGACCATTAGTCATTTTTAAATATTAGTTGATTATTGCCCTACTCTGCTCATAACACACATCAACATCGTATAACACACATCGCATATCGCAGAACATACATAGAGATCGTATAACACACATCGTATATCTCATAACTAGACTGCAGATCTTTATGCAAAATAAAAATTGTCTGCGTCGATTGCGAGAAATAAAAACCAAATAGAATGCTATTTCCTCCCTTAATAATTTTAATAGATGCGGAATCATATATTGATATCTTCAATTTTTAAAATTTTCCTACAATTTTGAATTTCATCTACTCAATTTTCCTATAAATGCATAAAGATCCGCAGTCTACTCATAACACACATCGCATATTGCAGAACATACATAGTGGGCCATCAACAATGACCTGAGGGCCCGAGTTGAAGCCAATCCTCGTACAACCGTTTGGGATCTTGCTTCTGAATTGGGAGTAACGCATACAACAATCTGTAATCATCTACAGAAAATTGGGAAAACAAAAAAGCTTGATAAATGGGCGCCGCACGAATTAAGCGAACATCAACGAAATCGTCGTTTTGAAGTGTTGTCTGCCCTTTCCTTGCGCAATAAAAATGATCCATTTCTCAGATGAATTGTAACGTGCAATGAAAAATGGATTCTTTATGACAATTGGCAACGATCGGCTCAGTGACTAGACCGCAACAAAGCTCCACAACACTTCCCAAAGCCACAGTTGCACCAAAAGATGGTCATGGTGACAGTTTGATGGTCTGTGGCCGGTTTGATTCACCACAGCTTCCTGAATCCTGGTGCACCATTACAGCTGAAAAGTACTGCCACCAAATCGACGAAATGCACGAAAAACTTCAACGTTTGTGTCCAGCACTGGTCAACAGAAATGGTCCTATCCTTCTCCACGACAATGCCTGGCCACACGTCGCCCGACCGACCCTTCAAAAGTTGAACGAATTGGGCTACGAAACTCTACCTCATACACTATACTCACCAGATCTCTTGCCCACCGATTACCACTTTTTTAAGCACCTCGGCAACTTCTTGCATGAGAAATGCTTCAAATCCCAGAGAGATGCTGAAACGACATTCAACGAGTTTGTCGCCTCCAGAACTCCAGAATTTTATTCAACCGGAATAATAAAACTTGTTTCTCATTGACAAAAGTGCATTGATTACAATGGTCTTTATTTTGATTAATAAAGTTTTGTTTGAACTGAGATATATGCATTTGGAGATAATAATTAAAAACCGCAAGAACTTTCTTTCCAACCTAATACATCGAGATCGTATATTTTTGTTTACAACGTGCACCAAAATAGTGCCATCAATTCCATCTGGCAGACACTTTGAGAATTACTCTTGCAAGTAGCGACATCTTTATTTTGTGTTACAGTACTAAATTCCTGCTAACAGTTCTCCTATTAGAGTGACACTGCCCTGTATACGACTCTTACTTCATGAATCGATTGCATGCAATCGCTGTAAGAGTGAGTGAGAGATGAGACCTATACGTAGACATAGACTATAGCCCGCGATCTAGACGTAACCACTGAAACGAAATTTCAGTCGACTAAAAACTATCGACTAAATATTCGATAGTATGTAGCAACTAAATGTGATGAGTTAGAGACTTGAAACTTCAAACATAGCTCAGAACTGGGTGACAATGCAATATTTACTCGCTTTCTTGTGTGTCTGTTCGTCTAATAACGAGTTATTAATAAAAAACGAGCGTGTACTACGGACGTCGGACGGATTCCGGATCGGCTAATGCAACACCGGGCTCTCCGGGCCCTGTCCTCTGATTGGTCCATGTTAACCGTCGCGCGGCGTGGCGTGAATGTTCGGTAGTACGACGAAACAAAAAGATTAGAAATACATGGTTATGTTATGTTATGACAGGACGTGTAAATATGCAAAATTGGAAGAAAATAATGTTATTTGATAAAGATTTTCAAAACCTACCGTGTGTGGAACAGAAGAAATATGTAAGTAATGGACAAAGTATATAGTACATATATAAATTACAAAATTACATTAAAATAAATTCTATTCTACAAACAACTACGTTTACATTAATTAAAGTTAATATAATTAAATATATTACAGAGAGAAGAACACTGGACCAGAAAATTGAAGAATAATGTACATATCTATATGGATATATAGATATTATCTGTATTCAACAAATTTAAAATCAAAATGAATACATATACAGATTTGTGCAAACGTAACTTTAATGAAAAATTTCCAATTTCCAATAAAAGATTGGATTTCCTTACAGTTTGAGAGTAATAATCTTTACCACAAATGCATCTATCTAAAAATGCTAAATAATGTATATCTGATTGTATACTAATATATGTTAATTTACATAAAATGTGTTTATGATTTTCAGATTTTAGGAAATCTGATTCCAAATTAGGAATATTTATTATGGTTTCCATTATTGCACACATGTGAGTAAATACAATTGTTAGGGATCTTCTGTAGATGATCAAAATATATATTATTTACAGTTGTACCTTTATCCTCCACAATTTATAATTTACATATATGTATTACAATTTAATTTTTTTTCAACAGAATGGAACCCATAACCGGATATATAAATCTTAATGGAATCATCAACAATAGAAGTGGATAAATAATCAGTGTCAAAAATTTCTGAAAAACCGCTGACATCAACAGAAAGATTACGAAGATCATTACTATCATCATTGCAATTCGTGAAATAAAAATTCATTAGCTTCTTGAAAAACTTGTAATTTCATGTCATTACTAATCACAATCTGTGTTTTAAGTACCAAGAAATCAGAAGTATCACTACATACATGTAAAAATAAATTTTTGAATTTGTTATTTTAATACTCCAATGGTTCGAAATTACATGGTTTTCTTTATAATTGTTTATTAATTTTAAGAAACCACTAATTAGATCAGAATCAATAAACTCTTTAACTAAATTTTCATGGTTTTCAATTATTCTTTCCCTGCGCTCTACAGGATCTTTTCTTTGTGGTAGCACACGTTTTGACAGTGAATTGGAAAATTGTATATTTAAAAAATTGATAACCAAGAAGGATTGGTATTAATTTGTTTCAATATTGAAATAAAAAATCTTATAAAAATATAATATAAGATCGATTGAAAAATTTCACTCAAAGAAAACTAAAAAGCAGAAAATAATTATTTAAATAAAAAAAAATTTTTTAAAAACTACGTTTTTAAGACGGACAGAAAAGTATACATTAATTTAAATAGAAATATCATGTTTAAAAACGGATTAAAAAGTATAAAATAATATAAATAACAGTATTTATAAAATAAATTTGTGATTGTGAATTTTAACTGTGAAAATACTTGTCAGATCTAAAACGAAAAACGTATAATAACATGACCTTGAAATGACCTTGAGATGAAGCACCTGTCCTAAAAGATCAAGGTTATTTCAAGGTCATGTTATTATACATATCTGAATGTATTTTTCGACCATTTACACGATGCAATACAAAAAAAATTTAGTTATTTATCAAAAAATATTGATGATCTTGATAACTCCTGAAAAAATGACTTTCGGACACAAATATTGCCAGATATTTGGTCCATTGACACCATGCATTTAAACGGACGCACGCGTGTGCTATCTTTTTCTTTGGGAGTATACATACAATTACACATAAGCACACAAGTGTTTGAAACTTGCATCCTAATAGTTGCCTCATTACATTTCCGTTCGATAATATTTTATAAAGTTTGAAATAGTAATTGTTATTGTTTGCAAAAATAAGCCGTTATTTAAAGTTCTTTACGTTTGTTTGATGACTTTAAGGAAGTTCAATTTTCATATTTATACATATTTTAATGATAGATACAGTAAAGCCTTGATCTAATCATCTAATCTAATAAGAGAACGGGCACCGTAGTATCTACGAAAAACGAGTATTTCCTCCATTGCGGAGCATACCCCGCGAGGGGCCAAGAAGCTTGAGCAGCTTCGGTCCGGCAGTGTAAAGTGTAAGCATGCCGTGTAATCCGATACGGGATCGAGCATATCGGTGCGAACCACTAAAAATCCAATTACAAAACTTCTTTATTTATCATTATTTATTTATAGGACTTTCACCAACTTATTTGTGATTAACATTAACATTTTTCTGATTAAAATGACACTAAACATCATACAATTTGAACTGCAGTGAATGGTTTAATTGACAGTATTATACATTCACTTTTGTCATATTAACGTTTAACGTCTGCGGACCTGACTTTGTATAATACGTTCGTTGAAAATACAATAAAAGACGAGTCAGATTTATAATAAATTCCAAACAAAATTCAAGGATATCTTTTGCGAATATATTGTATAGTGAATTATTATAAATAGTTTAATGTCTGTGATTGTATAGCCGATTTGCTTTATTACATTCGTCCAGTATTTGTCTATCGCTGTGTTGTCATTTTGCTTCATGTGGATGTTGTCTATATTTGTTAGTTGTTTGGGTCTGAATATAAATAGTTTAATAATAAATGTAGTGTACAATCAAATATTATGGAAATCGAATGTGTGTTGTGTTAAAGCGGACACAAAATGGAATAAATTTTGTCTACGAAGCAGACGGCTACTTTTCCTCGTTTCATTAATTTTATTGTACACGCACGGCATCAGGGATTCCCGGTACACGCGGTCGGATATTCTTATTGCGAGAGCAAGTAAACGTCAGTTGACGCAACATATCACTTCGCCTGGGGAAGTACCATATATTAAATGTTGCATGAGAGACGATTGCATCGTTATTTAAGAGTTTGATGACCTATCCGAAAAATGAGTGAATCGATTATGAAAAAAACTGGCACATACATAGAAAATGATTAGATAAAAATTTTGCAAATTAACGGAGCTACAGCCCGTTTGAAGTATTCAAACGACTTATTTTAATCAGAAAAATATAACTAATATAACTAATATAACTAAAATATAACTAATATCTTGAGAAAGGTCGTAAAGGAAGAAAATTTAAAATAAAAAAGTTAGCATAGCATATTATAACTTTTGAATTGTTGCCGATCGGGACCGTCGCGATCGCTGTTTCTCTTTCTTTATGACTCGCTATCCTCTTCCATGTCCTAAAGTTACTCCATACCGTCAATTAAACCACTAAATACAGTTGAATGTATATCGTGTTTAGTGTCATTTTAATCAAAGAAAAATGCCACAAATAAGTTGGTGAAAGTCCCATAACGATTGGTCCATATTTTTCATTAATAACTTCTTAACAAAGCCGCGCACAGTATTTTTGCAAAGGAGAAAGATACTTCAAATCAACTCAAGAATCACATCTTTCAAGGAAGTACAACATTTTTTAGACACCCTGTATAGCACACATTGATGTTTAGTCAGTCAAGTATTTCATATTAAATATGTATGCGCTACTGTAAATAAATTCAGATTCTCAATATACATATACTATTGCAATTCTATGTAAGTCCAATGATGTAATTTACTATCGCTAGCTATGGTGTTTCGGAATGAGTTTGAGCAGGAAATAGCTGGACAGACAAGATTTATTTTGGATTAGGATTTTGGGTACAGGAGGTCAGATGGATAAAATCGTTCGAACGTTTAAATTACAATGCGCAAACATTTTCACAAAATTCACACGTATACTCCAGCTAGGTTCCGCGGTATTCTAAATAGGCGTCCAGGAGTTATCCTGTAGTCTCCTGTATTGAACTCGGGCGTCCGGAGTGAGCGGCTGGAACCCGGAACTACATAGATCCTTCCATACTCTCCCGTCTTCTCGGCAGGCGTCAAGGTATTGTCGCCGTACTCTTCTGCCGAGGATCCTATTCAGTGTTCCGATATGGTGCAAGATTTTTCGCGCATGCGCGGCCAAAACAGTAACGTATCTATATTAGGATGATGAGGTAGCAGAGCCCTGAGGCAGTTATATTGGCGGGAATGTACCGAAACAATCTGTCCAGGACGTGTCCTACGAGTTACAAAATATACACAAATACATATGTTATACATTCATTTTTCAGAATCAAATAATACCAATTTTTTAAAATTCTGAGGCGTGCTCAAGGTACCCCATTTTATCGAGAATCTTACTTTACCGAGGCTGAAATCGCCGCGCATGCGCGTGAAATCTTGCACCATATCGGAACACTGATCCTATTCGCTAACCAAGTGCGGCCGTGGTCCTTACCTCGTCCTCTCTTTCGGAATAGCAAATAGGCTGAGGCTCTCGGCGAACCCGCAATTTATATACATTCGTTGCTATCAGCGGACGCGAAAATCAACAACCGGGTTGTTAAGCGCGATTCGACTTTTAGCGCGCCAACAAATTACAATATTTTCGAGAAGCTTCTAGAAGCTTGTCGCTCCGCGTTTTGTTTTCCTGTTCCTCCTCGATTTTCTATACATGCTACATTATTTTTTAAATGTTTATCTACTAGAAAGTTTAACGCTAATTCAACTTAAAAACACACAGTTCTGTTATACAGTAAAAAGGAACAATTCTCATTAATTAATATTTATTGACTCTTCACCTTGTTTTTTACTAGAAAATATCGTTTCTAATAACACGGTCCAACAAATTTCAACTTCTTTTTGACGTTTCGATTCTCACTATGCGATTCTTATAGATTTTTTCGCGCAGATTCCGAATCTGTCCTTAATTTTTCTTCTAGACGCACAGTTTTTGAGAAATTTGAGTTTGAAAAAAGACATTTTTCGACTTTGGACAAATATTGTAATTATAAAAGATATTGTATTATTATTTGCAGCAAAAGATTCTCTAGATTCTCCCGAATCGGGTGATGTGCAATACTAATACATTAAATTAAACGCGGTCGCTCGACGGGATACTATGACGGGATAATTTTGCTTTCTCTCGGTAAAAACGTCGATGTTCGAAACTTGAAAGGATGGTTTCTCAAGATAAAAGTCTGCTCTATCGCGTGGTATAGTTCAATTTTCCGCTGGACCCTTATTTTTTCAGATAAATTAAAAAATATCCTCAAAAATCGGTGCAAAAGTGGTGCCTCTCCGTCTTTAATGATTGTTTAAACATGTTTAAACTAGAAAAATCTTTTGCTGTAAAGAACAATACAATATCTTTTATAATAACATCACAATATTTGTTCAAAGTCGAAAAATATGTCTTTTTTTCAAATTCAAATTTCTCAAAAACGATGTGTCTAGGAGAAAAATTAAGGACAGATTCGGAATCTGCGCGAAAAACTCTATAAGAATTGCATAGTGAGAATCGAAACATCTTTTGGCTGTTGGACAGTGTAATCGGACTTGGTCAAAGACAATATTGACGAAAGCAAACGATATTGTATTCGCTATCACTGACGATAGTGATAATTATAAAAGAGAAAAATTAATTTATTCAAATAAAATATAAAATATAAAAAATATAAATCAGAACGTCGTTTTTCGAACATCTTCGAAAAATCAAATCGTATGAACATTCTAATATTACAACGATTGATTTATTAGTTAGTTTTGCTTATATTATGTTTGTTTCGGAGTTGTAAATGAAATTTTAAACATCTATTGTCGGCTATTTTAATTGAACAACTTACTATATTTTACAATAAAAATTTTTATTTTCGTCAGGTGCAATAGTTATTAACAACGTATTTTATTCTTTTTATTAATTTTAGTATTGTTGTTGATTTTCTTACGATGGAAGAGCAACTGTGTGTGTGGTTGTTTGTTTGGGACAATGACTTTTCCAAAACATGAATTCACTAAAATGTGTAATGACTTTTTGAACATGTATTGCGTATCCAGTATGAAGTGCGTAATTCGAGTTACGTAACAAAACCTAACACTATAAATTCACAGAATTCTATTGAATATAATCGATAGCCAACAATCACAATTATATCTGCATTGTGTTGGCTATTTCATGAGAAATTATTCATCTATTAGTAGGTGACTTCGACTTTGCAATCGTACGTAAATAACATAATGTTGTAATAGCAAATACTGGAATTCTGCGATTGTACCATGTTTTTCAATCGGGAAATTTAAAGTTTATTTAATCATTAGGTGTTCCTTGAAAAATTCTGATCGATGTTTTACTCGCATGTATACTTTGTACTAGAGCTATGACTTATGAGATACCCGGATACTCGGGTAAGCCATGAGATACGGGTGTCTCATAAGATAGTTGGCTACCCGAGTACTCGGTTCCAGGGATTGAAAGCTGTTATGATATCGGTTCCGATTCTCGAAACAGTTATGAAGAACCGAAATAATGTTATAACTGTTACTACTGTTGTGGCTTATATCTGGCTTATTTCGATTCTATAACTGTTATTTTTCGGTTCTGGATTTCGGTTCTGTCATTCTGTATTGTGTTCGGCCTTATATATTTATTATTTATTGTTATTTATAGTTTAAACGATGTATAAATATACAAATTTTTATCACTTGTTTCTATATTCATTATTTGAATTATTATTTAAATAACAATTTATTGTTTAAACAAATAAATTTTTATAATTTGTTTCTATGTACAGGGTGGAAATTATAAAGCGTTACAGTTACAGTCGAAAATATTGATCATATGCAAAAATGTTTCAGATGAAAGTTGTTCAATACAAAGGGGGACATCATGTGGTGGAACTTTTATTTTTCCCGGTGGACACACCAAGATGAGATGAAGGTCAACTTTCTTTTTTTAAATGGAACGATACGTTTTTTAACCACAAATGTAATGACCTCAAGGTCATTCAAGGTCAAACTTGCAGGGAAATGCAGAAAAGGTGTGATCGCTTTATTTGTACTTTACTTCGTGCCTTCGAACTTTCACACCAAAACGAGGACTGTCACACCAAAAACTTCACTAAAGCACCCATAACTTTTGAACCATTGATCCTGCAGGATCGAAACTTGGATTTCTCACATCTCCTCCTTCGAATCTACTGGATAACATAGCAGAAACACAAAAATTTGTAGGAGAAAGGCAAAAATTTCTGGTTTTACAAGGAGATGTAAAACCCCTCTCATCATTTAATTATTGTATAAATAAAGTCCTGTTCAGTGCAATGTTTAGATAGACGATCTACTTTTCTGATAGTTCTTAGCCCTCCGTATGCTATGTCAGAGTCATTCGTGACCCGTCGTGGTAGCATCGCTAGTGTTGCCTGGGAAATTGAGGGGAATATAGTTACCCTCTTTCTGTCGTTACCAACAATTAGAAGCGTGGGAATGCCTCAATTTTCCCCTCAATTCGTTTTGCATGTGTATACAACTTTTCATGTCGTGTATACAAATTTTAATTTTTAACATATTTTATAAAAAAAGTATTTTTTTTAAATTAGTTTACACTAAAAGATTCGTCAGTCAAAGACGTATAAACTGGATTTTGAAATTTTCGTCTAGGCCCAATAGTTTCGGAGATATTCAATAAAATGGATTTTCCACCCCAACTTTGAGGGCTATTTTCACCTCCTTAACATGAATCTCGGCAGCTATAGAAAAATATGTGTCAAATGTTTTTTTGAGTTGTATACCATACCAAAAGTTCATTTAAATCGGCGTGTTACGATTGGGTAACCTCCCTTGTTAGTAACATTCAGGGTATTTCATTTATTTTGTGCACTGTAATATTTTAGTTACTTTTATAAACTCAAAGAAATATATGAGGAAGAAGTTGTTCGACTTAGAACACCAAAAATTTTGCTTCACGTTGTTCTTTTCAAGTCTTTTTGTCGTTTTTATTCGAGTGTACGAGATCATCGAACGATTTTGCAATGATAATAAAGTGTTTTTGTCGTCGTATCATCGTACGCGATAAAAAGATGGTCCTAAATGAGTATGTACAATAATGTACATATATTTCCATCGAAATGATCTTGTGTAGAAAATTCATGATAACTTGAAAGGATCCAAGAAATTGAACATTTTCTTACTTTTGCCTAAAATTTGAAAGAAGAAAATGCAATGCATGTCAATACAATACGTGAATGGCGTTATTTGCCATTCGAAGCTAAACAATTCCTTCCTCATAGATGTTTTTGTGTTTGCAACAGCAACGGAAATATCAATGTACGTATGCGTTAAAACTAGTTTTATGAAATGACTCATTTGATAATTTAGTCTTCCCTATACAAACTTAAAATAAGTTTTTTTATGACGGAATTGTGGTTACACCAATGACGCGTTAGTTCGATCAGATATCCTAGTATCAATGTCAAAGTTTTATACAGGGTGTCCCAAAACAATAGCGCTAAATTGCAATGGGAGGTTCCTTGGGTCATTTGAAGCGACATTTTTCTTAGCAAAAATGGTTAGGAGTTACGAAAAACACGGACCAATCAGAGCGCGACCTGGACGCCTGTTGGCGTTGGCACGTTCAGCGCGGCGAGCCGGCAGGCGAGCGTTGGTGGTACGCCGCGATGCGATGTCGCAACAAACAAGAATTTCTCTTTTATGTCTCCGTATTCGATGAGCTTTGGATATGTTGTCAAGACCATGATTCTGAACAACATTTCCCTTTACAGTTTTTGGCTGTCGCTATTAGTTTACGAGATATTTATAAAAACTTGTAATTGAAAATCGATCGATGTATATACTATTATCTCCTCTCCGATTTCGATGAGCTTTGGATATGTTGTCAAGACCATGATCCTGAACATTTCCGTTTAGACTTTTTGCCTGTCGGCTTTAGTTTACGAGATATGTAATCGCGAGAAACTTTACTTGTCAATTCATATGGGTGTTCATGATAGCGGACACGGCATGCTAATATCTCCAAAAGTAAAGCCGGCAACTTTACCCGAACGAGAGAAGAAGCAGAAACTGATTGCATTAAAAACTCACTTATTCAGCCATAAATCCATTTGATACTTCGAAATGTGTGTCACTGAGTCACTCGGTGACGAACTACACAGATGTCTTCAGGTATACGGCAGTACCGAAAGCTAAGGGACGTATGGCCAGGTCAATGAACTGCACAGCTGGTGGTAGATAGTTGGTATACGACAGCCTAAGGCCTAAGGGATGCGCGGTCAAGTCAACGACCCAGACTCACTTTCGCTTTCGAATCGATAAATAAATCGTATGTTTATTTCACAAAGATGCCTTGAAATTTTTGCACCCTCACGATCACTGTTCACATTTGTCAACACATAGTTATGCACTAATAACAATTGCCATATCCCGTGTAATGCTGCACAAATCACAACAATCAGTTAATTCGATCACTAGACTGCGGATTTCCTGCATTTGTAGCAAAAATGAGTATGTGCATTTTAAGACAGTAGAGAGATTAGAATAATTTAAAAACACCAATGTATTATTTTCAACTTATCAAAATGATTACAGTAAGAATCAAATATCTGTCTGGCTCCTGTCCCTTGTAATAGCAGCAGCCAACTTTCATTTTGCATAAAGATTCGCAGTCTAGTGATTAGTTTAAATATCACTATCAAAAACACACCTAATAGCAACCGTAAGCTTTGAATTGACAACTCTTTGGAGATGGTCTCCCTACCGCGGCTCGAACGACACTGAGTTTCCGCAAGATTTTTCTGAAGAATTTAGGAAGGGCATTATACGTGTCGAAATTCGAAATGCACGCTGTAGCACGTTTACGAAAACGACGGGACGGTTAGACGAAAAACAGGATATGAGAAGGACCGCTAGAATTTATGGCAATCACATGTTTCCTGCAGATTGGTACGCAAAGTCGGTGGGTAACCGTTCGATAACGTCGTCTGTCCTTTTAGAAAGTTTCTTAAGGGAGGTATAGGACAATAGAGGGATGCTACGCTAACCTGGCATTTCTAGCTCTAGCTGAGTAAAAGGACGGATGACGTTTTCGAACGGTTATCCACCGACTCTATTTGCTTCAGAATGAAAAGACAACGTAGAAATGTAAATATTAAAATTGCTAGCTTGATTTTTCTGGAAAATGGATTTAGGCCACTTTCAGAATAAACGGCTCATATATGAGAAAACAATATATCTTCAAACTTGTGGGTTATCAAATCATTTCAACGAAAAAATAATTTCATTAGTTTTTTTTACAAAAATCGATTTTTTGTAAAATCCTGAGGTGGTAGATGAATTTTACGACCAGATTTGAAATCAGCGTGACAAAATCTGCAGGAAATGATGTATAATAGCATGTCAAGAGAAAAATATATCCGTACGTGGTATTGGATAAACCACAATTTTTTTGAAATTCTGCAAGTTTAACACAGATGTTCAAGGTGAAAAAAAGTTTGTACCATAATCTCTCTATTTTTCCCACATTTCAGCTTTAAATTAAAAATAAAATCATCGCTCTATCTCATTTCTATCGATTCTATTCATGGTTAACCCTACTGTGCCCCGTCTCTCCTACGCGTGTATAAGTGTTTGAAACTTGCATCCTAATAGAATTGCCTCATATTTCCATTCGATAATATTTTATAGTAGACTTTTTTTTAAGGATGAGGAGGAAAATGCATTACGTACACCCCAGAAGGGGGTAGTGTGGGACTCGGACTGCGGATGGTCGGCGCACCCATACCCACTAAAAACCTACAACCTCACCCAGGACAGCCTATGGGCTGCCCCTCTACTAATCTGTCCTAATTGTTCTCGGGGGGAGAGGCCCCGCTGTCCGCATTTCTCCCCCCCCCCCCCCCCTGTAAAATTGGGCCTTGTCCACACGTGTTCTTGGCTCTTATAGTAGACTAGAGCGGCTATGTTTACGTTTACTGTCTCGCCTCGTTGGACCAGGTATAGTGTAATACACAGTGACTCCCACTATTATTCGGACACTCTTAAAAAGACATCTTAAAAAGATAACTTTTTAAATATTTGACATTACGATTTGAATTTTTTTGAGAAGTTAGAACAATTAGTTTGCTACACAACGTGAAAAGAATTTTTGAAGAAAATTGGAAATTGTCGGAAATTCAGAATTGCAGAAAAAATACTAAACGTTGTATTTTGCAAACTTTTTATGTGGGCTGACATGGAAAATTTAGAAAACATGTTTCGTAGATCTGTATCAATTAAACATATTCTGAAAATTTCATCAAAATCGGTTGACGTTGCAATTAGCTACAAACGTTTAAAGATGGTAGAAATTGCAGTTTTTCACGATTTTCAGCCTCTAACTGCAATAAATCTTACAAACGATTTCGATGAAACTTGCACAGTGTATATAATTGACACAGATCTACAGAACGTATTTTTTAAATTTTCTATATAGGCCCACACACACACATAAAGAAGTTATAAATTGCAACTTTTAATATTTTCTCTACAATTCTGACCAATTGCAATTTTTGAAAAAATATTTACATCATGTCGTAAACTAATTGCTTTAACTTCCTAAAAAAGTTCAAATCGTATAGTCCAATATTTAAAAAGTTATCATTTTTTAGAGCGTCCGAATATTAATGGGAGTCCCTATTAATAATAATTGTGTTAATAATGTTGATCAATCGACGTCTAATCTATCTAAAATGAAAAGCAAGATCAGTATATTCGTTTAGTACGAGCGTTGGAAGCACGCGCGTCACAAAAGAAGTTTAAGAAAGATCCACTGAAATCAACGAAAAGGTCAACGAAAAGATCCACGAAAGATCGATTGCGAGGAAGGTGTTCGACCACTTCCTTTTTCTTCGTCCTGCGTCTGTACAGAAGAGGTGACGGATTCTCATACAAATGAACTGGTCAAGTGGAAAGTGGCAGTGGCACCGTCGCATCGAGGGGAAGACGTCAAACCGCTTCCTCTTCTTTATCTTGCTGGTTCTTCGTACCTACGCTGATGGCGAATTCTCCGCGCGAATCAAACGGCCGAGCGAAGAAGCATCGGATACCCCACTACCGTGAAACATGCAACGAGCCACGGCAAGGACGCATCTCTCTCTCGCGGACCATCGCCGAGATTCTTAGGCAGCTTTTTTAACAAACCGGTCGCGACGGATAAGGCTGTGCTTATTGAGGCGGTTATCGAACCAGATGCTCGGCATCGGCCCGTGCAGATACAGTTAAGTGCAACACGAAAAGGATATAATGCGATCCGATTCATCTCTGATCTGGGAATCATCCTCGACCGAGCCTCTCTGCAGTCTACGTAAGGTTTTTTGCGAGATACGGTGTAAATAACAGCGAGAGAACTTGAGATTCCCTATCTCGAACCTTCAAAGCATGTTCTTTCTTCGAAGTAGTGTTTTGTGATTCACAACAATTTAGTGTTTCTGCTGCATCGGCCGCTGCAGTGACTTTTGTGCTTCTGTGAAATTTTGTGGATGCTCGTACTGAACTGAACTCACGAATTTTCTGTCTAGTCGTAGAGACAAGTGACAGGATGAAACGAAACAAGGAATGAATGCCGAGCGGCAACGTTAACAAGACAGCGTGTGTCTAAGTCACTCTAAGCTGATAATTGAAGGACATCGAGTTTCGACGTTGAGAGAGAACAAGTCCTACTAGTTAAGTATAGCGTATAGATTTCGCTAAGGAAACGATGGACTTTGCCAAGTTTTCGTAGTTGTTCAAGATTGGAGGATTAAGAGAAAACAAGTCTGTGTACGAGTAGTTTCGCCGAGGAAGCCGGTGGAATTTGTGGAGTTTTCTTTGTGCACGATAATTATGTGTGACGTTGCGACATTTGGTCTTCCGGAAAGGTTATCGCGTCGAAGTAAACATTCTGCATACGCGTGATCGCTGATTTTAAAGAAAAGTTTACAAGCTTTGATGGGATATATAAAATCGATAATATAGTCTAGCATCGTTCACAGCCATCGCGTTATGAAATCATCCGGAGTTGCAATCGAACGTACAAATTATTTCATTTTGTCTACGCTTGTATCAGTTCCTGTAGTATCGATTTGCAAATAAAGATTATGCGAGGCGCATCGTCGCCTAGGTTTACTTACAAACTATTATAGAGTGGTCTGATTAATCGTCCGGCAACACTTTCGGATATTTTAATTGAAGACTTGTTATCACGTGCTACAGAGCTCCAGAATGACCACGCTCGTTATCAAGACCGTACTGCTGGTGAACATCCTTCGACTATTCATCGAGGCGGCCGATCTAACGAATTGCATTCCCGATTACTTCCGATACATTCATAACGATGAGACGAATGAATTCAGCGGACGCATCGAGATACCAGGTCCACCGAAGGGAGTGCCCTTACAAATCAGCGTCAGCTTGAGCATTGCTGCTGCATTGCCCACGGTAATGGAATTTTCAAATGCTACTTTCGCAGTAGAAATACAGTGTTTTATCGATATAAGTCCTCAGCACGGGTCTGCCGAGGGACATTTATGCGCCAGGGATAGTATTCTTTGACTTTTGCCGAACGTAGATAAGGACAGCCGAGCTCGAGAAGCTCGGTCGCCGAGAAGTGTAAACATAACTAATCTAAATTTCTAACTTCTTTATTTTTCATTATTTTTTTATGGGACTTCGAAAAACGTACTCGTGGCATTTTTCTAATGCAAAATCATACCAAATATGATATAATTCCGATGATATTTACTTGTAAATGATATTTACTTTAATCGCCTATTACAAGTAAATATCATCGGAATTATATTATATTTGGTATGATTTTGCATTAGAAAAATGCCACGAATACGTTTTTCGAAGTCTCATAAAAAAATAATGAAAAATAAAGAAGTTAGAAATTCGGATTAGTGTGATCTCACCGATATATTTCAGTCGCATGATATCATATTTCTCACCGAGGCCTCTCGAGTTTCACGGCCCCTCAAGGGGGTATACCCCGCAGTAGTGGGGATAGATATGGGACATTTACAGGTCAGACTTTTGAGACATTTATGGATAAAATACTGTATTCATTTAATAACTAGTGGAAAATCACTAACCGTCACAATCGCAGAATCACGATCACGATCGTGATTTGAACTTCATTCACGTCGCACAGTGGCCCAGGAGCCCGCTTTTTGTAGCCAAAAGTCAATATTTCAAATTTAATGCGTTGAAACAATTTTTTCCCCACAACCCTTTAAAACTCTCACATCCAAAATATTATTCATTTCAGATGATTCTGTGATGTGATACAGTATTCTAAAGACAAAATCATAAAATTCAAAGCAACATTGAACGTGTTCCATATCAATTTGGAATATCAGAAAACGGATTTTAACACGTTCCGTGCCAAGCCGTTTTTCCTCGACAATTAAACAAACTTATGTGATTTGTTGTATACTGCAGTTTTTATAATGCCTTGTTCTTTTGGTGGAAATATATTCTACAGGGTCAAACTTGTTATAAAATATGTTTTTAGTGCATTAAATAAATATGGCACGGAACGCGTTAAAAGTATATAATCCAGTTTTTAGCATTTTTTAATCCATATACAAATAATGCAGGCTTTCAACAATTTATTAAAAAATGCTTACATATGCTTGGCATGAGGATAGTTTTATATGAAAATTTAGTCATTAAAGAAAGGGAATGTATAGGTTTTAGCTGCTAATGTGCCTGCACTCATTTTTATACAAGTTTTACAGGTTTTTCACTCCAAATTCACCCTTTTGCAAATAAAGTATTTTCAAGTAAGTTTTTGTAAAAAAAATCAAATCAAATGTAAATTAATTGTTAAAATTTTATTTATTGCAAATATGTACATCAAATACTTATTTAAAAGTAATTACCAATTCATTAATTTTGTAATATGTATATGAAAACTGTATGTAAATATGCATATTCATTGTTTCATTTTCTGATTAATTTTAAAAAATGAAACTGCATATGTATTTATTGAAGCGTATTCAGTATTGAGTCTTAGGTTTATCTCGCAGTAATGACACCGTGCACGTGTGTCTAAATAAATAAATAATTAATTTTAAGTATTTCTAATGGGTAAGATTGCATAAGGTTGAATTTGACTTGCAAGAGAGGGTGAATTTGCAGTGCAAAATGTAAGTACTTATCAAGTACCTATCGTTCGCACGTACTCAAGAGACTGCGCTTTGAAATAACAAGATACGAGACCCTTATTTTCTGTTAGTATTAATCAAGTATTAATTAAGAAGAAAATTCCGATACAGACGAAGATAATGAGGAAGATATAATTTCGGATGTTTATTCACTTTTAGACAATATAGAACTAGAATCAGAATATTCAGTATAATATTATTTCTTGTGATATTTTAACTATATTAGGTATATACTAAATGCATTTTAATTCAATATGAACTTATTTTTAATTTTTACAATAGTTTTGGTCAACAAAAAGCGTGCTCCTGGCTCACTTTGCGCCGTGATCGAGATTTTTTAATCTATGTAGAGTGAATTTGCTCACTGTCATCCTAATTTTTCATCTCGATTGAATTAGTTCTTTTCTTAAATACATCAATTAGCTTGCATAAAAATATCTGCATATAACGTAAATTTAAAATTAAGTTACCTTTTCTGTATTATAACGTAAATTTACTTCTCGGGAAAACTGTGTCAAATTGACACGAGAGACGGACGAAGGTTAAATGTTTAGTAATTGGTTAGATCCTAATATATTTAATAATGTACACAATATTTTAAATAATGGTACAACAACTTTTAGTGGTGACTCTCAGTCACCATTCGAGCGCTAAGGGTTAAAGCTTCGTAAACTATTTTCTTCCATATGTCTACAGGGTGTCCCAAAATGGTATAAACGTGAAGGGGGTTAAAACATTCGCAGTACACAACATTTCCAATTAAAATTGTTTGATTTATCGAGGACTCTAATTAAAATACTATTTCCGTGAGAGAATTCACAAAGATTGAAATTGAGTCAAAGTTTTGTTTATTCCATCAATGATTTTAAAACGTTAAAACTGCAGTGATACAATATTTTGTTTTATTATGGATAAGTAAGTTCCCGCCAGTGTCGCGCCGTATTTCGTCGTATCTGGCGGCAACTCATGTCGGGCGAAGATATTTTGCTTCCTGGTTGGAAAAAAACGTCGACATTGCTGACTTCAAAGGGTGGTTTCTCAAGATAAAAGTCTGCTCTATAGCGTGATATAGTTCGATTTTTCGCTGGGCCCTTATCTTTTAAGATTAACTGAAAAATATCCGCACAAATTGGTGTGAAAGTGGTGATTGTCCATCTTTAACGATTGTTTAAACATGTTTAAACATTCATAATGTATTAATATTGGATATCACTGTATTCAGGAAAGTCTGCAGAATCTTTTGCTGCAAAGAACAATTCAATATCTTTTATAATAACATCACAATATTTATTTAAAGTTGAAAAATAAAGTTTCTTTTTCAAAATCATGTTTCTCAAAAACTGTGCGTCTAGGGAAAAAATTAAGGACAGATTTGGAATCAGCGCAAAAGACTCTATAAGAATCGCCCAACAGTAATTGTTGAACAAATTTGGTGTTGGACAGTGTAAATCGAATCGGAAACTTTCTTCCAGCAGTTGGATTAATCGGTAACTTTTTTCCGTGTAACATTTTGTTTATTTTCTCGTTTCTTTGTTATAAGAAATGGATGCTTATGTTATTTTGTTGTTTTTCATTCGTTAATAAGGTCCTTTTCATTTCCCATCAGTTTTAACCCCGTAAAGTAATATTTTATGCCTCTAAATTGTGAATGTTTTCTCTAAAATCCGTTTCAATGCCTCCGATCGGAAACATTCTGCCACGGAGTGTAGATATTGTCTATGCACCCCTAATATAAATTTAATAAAAATTTGCCAATAATTGTTAATAAAAACTTCTGTAACACTCCAAAATAGAATTTTCGTAATCGGGGTCATTTAATGTTCGTGCTCTCTTCTGATTACAAATTGGAAATTAAATTAGAATATACAGGGTGTAAAGAAATGATATGTCGCGACTATTGCAGCGTGATTCTACATCCTTGGTTTGGTGGAAATTGATGTAAGGAACCTGCCGCAAAATTAATTTCGAGGTCAAATGGTCAATTTTTTATTTCGTCTTATTCTACTCATCACAAGGATAAAAAATGCAAAAGGAACTATGGGTCCAACCGTTCTTTTAAAAAATGATGATAAAGTTTTTTCGTTATCCAACTGACTTTATTTATCTTATATTTTCGATATAATTTACGCGCAAAGAAATACTTTCCAACGGCTTCATCAATAGCATACTATACATATAAACTCCATCTGGCTAAGGAATGAAGATATAATATGAATAAAATAAGTTTTTGATAATGAAAAAACTCTATCATACTTTTTTAAGACAACGGTGGAGTTTTGATCGATGGTTCTCGTTGCAGTTTTAACCTTGTGATGAATAGAATACGATGCAGTAAAAAAATTGTTGAACTTCTGACCTTGAAATTCAAGGTCGAATCTTTTGCGGCATCTTCCTTACATCAATTTTCAGCAAACCGAGAGAAGGTATAGAACAGTGTTTCTCAACCTTTTTTGGTTGACAACACTAAAAATATCTGGAATTATTTGCGGCACACCGGAATATAAAAAATGTAAAAGTTGCATGATACAAAAAAGAACAAAACAAATTATTTATCTACAAAATGTATTCAATAAGAGGTCTGAGCCTGTTTTCTTGAACAAATTAAATTAAAATGAGATTCCAAAGTTGAGGTAATTACAAATACTATTTCAAAGTTACAAAACCCATGCAATTTCAATTATTTGTCAAAAACCTTGCAGCACATTTGACAATCTCTCGTGGCACACTGATGGGCCGCGGCACACAGGTTCAGAAACACTGGTGTAGAACCTCTCTATGATACTCGCGACATATAATTTCTATACATCCTGTACAATGTGATTGTGAACATATTAATTTTGAAATCGACGATATTTGTTATCAAATTTCAGAAATACGTCGGCCGATTGGAATTAGCGCAGCCGAGAGATCAATCTGTTAAAGCGATCGTGCGGGGTGGGATCCTGAAATACAATGTTCGTTTTCCTCTCATTGAACCAGTACCAAGCTTAAATGAAATTTGGTTCAACGGCGAACGAATTTGTCATGGTCGACGTGGTACGTATACCTTTTTCAATAACAGAAGTCTCTTCTTGTGTTGCACAGTGTTTCGTTCAATGGATAAAAATGAAAAGTTCGAAGTGTTAGATCTGAACAATCATGTGCAATAATATATAGTGCATTAGTAACGAATTAATACTATATTCAATAAAAATATTACCAGTTGACTTTTACTGAATGCAAAAATTCGTGCCAGCTTTAATTTTCACTTTCAGTAGATACGTTATCTTCGTAGTAGATTTTTCCTTTAGGAAAATGTTGTTAACTCCTTGCCATACCATCTTCTTTATAGTTACAGTGACTAAAACGTCTGTATCCCCAAACGTGTCGTAGAAGGGAAAAGAAAATTTATATTTTTTGTATGGCTACATTTATTTTAATGCTTAAATATTCATTACAATAGAATCAAATTTTATTTCATCTAAAAAGAAACACATAACATTCATATTTGTTAGACTTTGTTAAAATCTTCATGACAAGTCTGACTCTTTAAAATAAGGCAAGGGGTTAAATTATTAATAAAAAATACGGACCAATCAGAACACGGCTACAGCGAACGTTGGTGTTAGCCGAGCCGGAATCCGGAGTCCGCTGTAGCCGCGCTCTGATTGGTCCGTGTTTTTCGTTAATAACTCCTAAACAAAGCCGCAGACGCCATTTTTGCAAAGGAAAATGTCGCTTCAAATGATCTCAGAAACTTCCCATTTCCGGATATTGAAGGAATTTTGAGACACCCTATATGTACACTAACGAGCATAACTGATTCAACACACTTTAAATCAGAATAACTTTTTTATGAATGGACCAAACGACTTCAATTTCTCTGTAAGGCTAGAAGAATTAGTTTAGTAAATGACGTCTAAAAAATATTTTGAAAAAATGCATTTGATCGGAATTGCGAAAAAATTTCATCTACTATATTTTGCTATAAATGCATAAAGATCCGCAGTCTAGACATGACAATCAAATTTCGTTTACTAAATAAATGCTGCTAGAACAATCAAAGAGGAATGGAAAGATCTGAAAAGCTTATGAATTACCGAAACTCTATTTTTTGTAACATATAATTTTTATATAAGTTTTTTTCGTGTTCACAACATTTCAAAAAAGAGAATAAGTGCAATTAGTACATAAAAAATGATTCATTGTGGATGAATATTTGAGATTCTATATACGTCCGAAGAGAAATCTTTGTTTTTAATCGATTATTTGTAATCATGTCCATTACTAACAACACTAATAAATCGAAGAGAAAAGTAATGAAAAAATATACAATAAATGTAGTGTAATAAAAATCACTCAAAATATTTCAATCTAAAATAATATTCTGTTCACCGAAATGTGAAATTGACAGAACATTAATAATCCAAAATGAGAAAACGTTTCCAAATATTGATAAGGAAATTTTATTCTTTATTAATAACTTTTATTCTCTATTTCATAATTTCTGTAATTTCTAAATTTTTGTCAGTTAAATAGCCAGGCTGTGAAGCAATGGAACCCCTCCCCGCCTTAAAGCACGAGTTTGATTATTTAAGAAGGTAGAATTCGCTGTAATGAGTATCCCCAGTTTTTTGCAATTATCTCGAAAACCAAGACCTTAAAAACTAAGTTGTTCAGAATCATATCCCTGACAACATATTTCAAGGTCATAAAATTCAGAGACGAGTACCTTTTCGTAAACAATTAACCAAACAATTAACCATCTTTGCTTATAAATTTACTATTTTCGTGATCGAGCTTACGGGATATTCATTTGATTTTTTTTTTCAGCAACAGGGCATATAGTAACATCGATTATTCTAAATCACACCCTATATCCTCCGGGAGTAGTACTTCTTAATGTAGATAATAGGAATGTAATTCCGAATCTACCGAGTTTAGCTGATTCGCCATCACAAAATCTTTCTCCAGTACCGAACGAATTCTCATCTTTGCCAGTGCAACCGGATATCTTTATTCCGACACAACCTTCAACTGTTCCGATTTTTCGACCGACTCCAACGGTTCGGCCAACTTCATCGGTTCGTCCTACTCTGTCGCCGCATCCTGCTCCACATGTGTTGGATTATGAAACTCAGCAGCAATGTGGTATCTCCAACAGTTCGACGATTAATTATCTAATAGCAGGTGGTGAAAAAACTATGCCCGGTCAATATCCCTGGTTGGCTGCAATTTATCTTGTATTAGTGCCTCGATACAAGTTCCACTGCGCCGGATCGCTCGTGACGGGTTCTCATGTCATTACAGGTATGAAAACTTTTATAGCTCTTTTAGAATCTGTTCTATGAAACAAAAGACCTCATATGCATCGTTGACTGACCATTCCACGCGAATCCGGACGCTTTTAACACTAGAACTACCAACAGTTAAGACGAAGCTATTTCTACCAAAACCAGTAAAAATGACTGGTCTTTAAAAAATACGTAATAATAGAATATTTTTATATTTATTGATTTATTACTATCTTACAAAAGCATGCCATGAAATTATAATTGCTATACTGTATAATAACAATTATAGTAATATAATTATAATAATAATAACAACTATAATAATATAATTATAATAATAATAACAACTATAATAATATAATTATAATAATAATAACTACTATAATAACCAGGGCCGTGCGGTAGATTTTCTTAGTACGATGCAACACTTCGAAATGTCGCTTCTTGAATCTTTTTTCTTTAAAATAACCTTCGATTGCGATTTAAAGAAAAAAACCGATTTTGATTTAAAGAAAAATATAAACTACTTTACAATAATGATATGAACTATCAACTACAACAACCTACTACAGTTTCACCCTTCTAACTTGAACTTTAGCAGATTCGTTAATTAGAGATGTGTAGAAGCGCGAATCGTTCTTTCAGAGAATTAAGGGTAATGTCCAGAATATAATTGAGAAAAGTTTATTTGAAATGTATTCTCCTCTTGCGTCATCTTGCGTAAACATTTTTAATTATCGAATGATCCAAATTGTATTTTGATTTTACTGCTTATGCCGCCCCCTTACGGAGCCGCCTGATGCGGCCGCTACTCTGCACCATAGTACGGCACGGCTCTGATAATAATTAATTCACTAATTCACTTTCCGTGGACTCCTAAACATTTTCTTCGTCTATAATCTCATTATCACTATATTATCACTATAAAGTTCAATTTCATTTTCTTCGTCTATAATCTCATTATCACTATTATCAGTATCTATTATTCAAGCCTATGTGTTTGCAATCTTAGCATTATTGTATTTTAATGAGTATTATCACTATAAAGTTCATTTTCATTTTCTTCTGATTTGCTTTCTTCATGCTCATACAATTCGTCATCCTCGATATCAGAGCACTCCATTGATATATTGTTCACTTTTTGTAACAATTCAGAGATTTTTCAGTCGTTTTGCCATTTTTAGGGCTTGTAAAATATTGTTATAGAAAGAAGAATTAGTTGCTATTCCAACGACTATGATATACACAATGACCACGTGAAACAACATCGACGACTACGTTACGTTACATCGCGGCTATGTTTATATTGAGGCGCCAGAATAAGACGCTGCGTGCGATAAAATTTCATAATATTTCATAATATTTAATTTCATAATAATTTAATAAACGATTTCGGGTCCGGTAAACAGATTATAGGATACTTTTCCACTTTGAGAAGTACCAGTCAGAATGACTGGTATTGGTATAAGTAGCTATGATACAAAATTATTTTGATTCTGAGTAAATTAAACAAAAACAAAATCCAATATATTACACGTTGAGTTATCGCTGCAAAAGTCATCACATCATTGGGGAAAAAATGTAACATGACCTAAGAATTTTAAAAGAAAATTGTAAAACCAATCATTTTGACTGGTGTGGTAGTTCTAGTGTTTAAGTGCCCGTAGTTTTAAAAATTGGTCCGTAAAGGGGATACAGTTAAGTCTTGATCTAAGAAAAACCCTCAGACCCGTGCTATTTCGTGTTGCCCCTACCGTGCTTTGAGGTACCTCCTCCTACACTCCACAGGAGTTTGGTGGATAAGTTGTCAGCAAGTTGTCCAGGCCTGTCTTAAGGTGGGATCTCCTAAACACGCTGAACGCAGCGTTTTGCGATCCTGGGTTAGGTTATACTTCATTCGTCAAACTTCATCAGAAGTGATGGCTTGCATCTGCAATCTAGACTACAAATGGCGTATGGATCGCAAAACGCTATGTTGTGCTATAGTAAAATCCCAATCTAAGCTGATTCTCAGATTTGTACTGTGACATAGATCGGGACCGGATACTATTTTTTTGTGGCCGCGTCGACCGCGCCGAACGTAGAAAAGGACAGCATATAAACACGGACCGCGCGGCCGAGGGTGCAACAAAAAATAACGTATCGGTGAGACAATACGAGTGCAATAATGAAACTTCTTTATCTTTTACATATTTTTAATGAAATTTCACCAATATATTTGGGACATTTTTCTGATTAAAAAGTCACCAAACAAGATACGCTTTCACCCATATTTACTGTACATGTGAAGCATAAGTTATAATTTATTATAGATTATTATATATGTTATACATAGCATATGTATATGAACGGTTCTGCAAATTAACGGAGCTACAGCCCGTTGGAGCTTTTTAAGCGACTCATTTTAATTAGAAAAATGTGGCAAATATCTCGAGAAAGGTTGTATAAGAAAAAATTGAAAATGAAAAAGTTAGCATCGCATTGGTATTTTAAACAATACAAAAAGTTTTGAATTTTTGCCGACCGTCGCCTCGCGGTCGCTGTTTCTCTTTGTTCTTCACTCGCTATCCTCTTCTATGTCCTAAAGTTACTCCATATAATTTCAATTGTATTTAGTGGTTTAATTGACGGTATGGAGTAACTAAGTTATGCTTCACATGTACAGTAAATATGGGCCAAATTGTATCTTGTTTGGTGTAATCTTAATCAGAAAAATATCACAAATATATTGGTAAAGCTTTATTAAAAATAAGTAAGAAGTAAAGAAGTTTCATTATTGCACTAGTATTACAATCCCATCGATACGCTTCAGCCGCGCGATCCGTGTTTACATGCTGTCTTTTTCTACGTTCGGCATTCTTTGTACTTTTGGCGTGGACGACGCAGTCATAAAACGATAGTGTCCCTACACGATCTCTCCCCCTGCTCGGAACCGGCGATGGGAAACAAATCGCGACTTTACGTTTTTTCGTAGATCCTACGGTTTCCGTTTTCTTAGATCAAGGCTTTACAGTACATATTTTATACTCGCTTGTACTATGTATTTCATTTATATTTTCCATAAAATCGAAAAACATTCTTGGGAGAAATGAATAATAAATTGAATAGACAGAAAACGGTGTGATCTTCGCGAATGATTTATTATTTTTACTAACACGTGTTGAATATGATTTGCCTTTCAGCCGCGCACTGTTTCCGGTATGAGAACAGTACTCTGCCAATAGGCGCATTGGTGGTGTCGTTAGGACGTTATAAACTTTTAAACTTTGATGAGGCAGGCTCGCTGAATCGAGATGTGGCCGGTTACACAATTCACCCTGATTATTCTTATGACAATTTGAAGGCTAGCGCTGATGCTGATATAGCCATAATAGTTTTACGAAGCACTGTCGTATATACTGCTGCAATTAAACCAATTTGTCTTTGGTCTGGCCCTACGTCGTTGGATCACGTTGTAAATAGACTGGGAACTGTGGTAGGATGGGGACGCGACGAATACGGAAATGTGTACGTTGAAGAACCTCGAATGATCCGGGCTCCGATCGTAAATCAGGTAAATCCGAAATTCATCCATTTTTCGCATAATCTAAAAAAATCAAAAAACTATATTTTTTAATCTTATGCAGATAAACGAAGCGTTTTCTGTCCGTTTCAGAGCAGTATTTGTCAATTATATCAATATCTTTCTAAATCAAGAAAATTTTTGATACTCTATTCCAGGGCTTGAATGAAACTATAAACTTTTATGAATAAAAGTTATTTTGTAAACTTTAAACTTTTAAATTGTTTCTGTTCTAAGTTCTGTTTTAAGTTAACTTTGTACATGGACACTTTAATTCCGTTATAAAAGTTTAATTTTAACAGTTATTTTACACTTGATTAATTAAAGTTTTGAAGGAACATTTATTTCTTAACAGATATTTTAAAGTAAAGTATAAAAGTTTAAACTATTTTTCACTTATTTAGCATTATTTAAGGAATTGAAAACGGGTTAAATATGTATAGATGAGTAAGCAAGTCGTGATTTTCAGGTAAATACTTTATTCTACTCTTACGTACTCTTACATACTTTTATGTTTCAAAATTATATGTCGTGACTACTCTAGCGTGATTCTCCATCTCTGGATCGGTGGAGAAGTGTAAAAAAAAAATTGCCGCAAAATTGACCTTGACCTTGAATTTCAGGGTCAAATTTTTTTGTCATTGCGGCGTATAGTACTCACCAGGGGGAACAAAAGTCTGAAAGGAACCATGGGTCAAAAACGAACCGTTCACTTGAAAATTGACGTATGATTGAGACGCGGTGCTATTGGGATTAGGTGTGTTTGAAGCCACGCATAGTGGAGTATTTGGCCCGAAAAGCTGGCCAAAACTATTGCAACGTTATTTATGGTCTCAAGATCATAATATTATATATCGTTGTATTCGTCTTAAGATCAGCTACAACATTATGAAATAAAAAATACATTTTAACATTTGAAAAATTAAAGTGACCTCGATTAATTGTTGTAAAAAAAATATTTTCGAAATTTTATATATCGAAGTTTGTAGATGTCGGAACACTGTTCAACTTTTATTCGAAACATTTTTTTAAACAAAATTATTTTATTTGTTTTTATCACGCTACGAGTTCTTGCGAATGAAATAATGCCATTATATTCTGCAATTCAAAAAAATGTGTAGGATAGAAACTTTGCAAACAAATTCATAATTCTATATAAATATATTTTTGTTTATATTATTTTATTTTAACATATTACATTAATCCTTACTCATCTATTTCTGGTCTACATTGGTCTACTCATCCTTGGTCTACATTATATCGAGCGTTGCCACAAAAACCGTTTGGAAATTCGCTGCGGCGCGACTCGGCAGCCAATTTTTTCATGTAATAAACTAGAAACCTTGGCACGTCTAATGACACCAAAACAAGCACAGGGAAGCACTTGGAAGCATACGAAAATTCTATTTGAATTCTTTGAATTCTAATGTACTTCACTGAATTATTGGTCAGTTTTTAACAGCACTAATCTCAAAAACACAAGTAAAAAAGAGCATAATTTTTAAATGAAAGTAAAGTACTTACCTAAAAAACATGTGTAAAGGAAAAAGTTGGCATTCATTTCTTTGCGGTGTAGAAAAATCATTAACGAGCGCACAGTAATACAGAGACTATTGAGAGAAACAGGACTACGAAAACTCTCCATCTTTGATAAAGCATAACACTTCATGAGGGAATAAAATTAAAAAAAAGGTATTGGAATATATCATTCTGTATATATTTAACTATCTCAAAATGCAAAAATTTTATATTATAAACAAAATTTTTTAATTGACTTTTGGTCAGCTTTTCGGGCCAAATACTCCACTGTGGAACGGTTCGTTTTTGACCCATGGTTCAAACTTTTGTTGTTCAAACTTTCAGACTTTTGTTCCCCCTAATGAGTACTATACAACGCAATGACAAAAAAGTTTGACCTTGAAATTCAAGTCACTGTTACTGACCAACTGGAACTTTTTCCCATTTTCGAAAAAGTAAAAATTTTCTATTTATGCACACAGTGACTCCCACTAATATTCGGACACTCTTAAAAAGACGATAACTTTTTTAATATTGTACTATACGATTTGAACTTTTTTTAGGAAGTTAGAGCAATTAGTTTGCTACAGGATGTGAAAAAAAATTTTTTCGAATATTGCAATTGATCGGAATTGTAGAAAAAATACTAAATGTTGCATTTTACAACTTTTTTATGTGGGCCTATATTGAAAAATTAAAAAATACGGTTTGTAGATCTGTGTCAATTAAACATATTCTGAAAATTTCGTCAAAATCGGTCGACATTGCAATGAGCTACAAACGTTTAAAGATGATAAAAATTGCAGATTTTCACGATTTTCGGCCTATAACTGCAGTAAATCTAAGGATTCTTACATCTTTCAATGTCTGTCGTTGGCTAAACTTCCGGAGACGTCCATTTTCAGAATTGAATAAAATTTTGAGAATAGGTTTCTTTCTGACTAAAATGATGATTGTCAAAAGGATTTTTGGCTATTCGAAAAAAAAATTTTTACCATTTTAATGTTACTTTCTACCTTACCGACAAACTCGTAGGCGGCCCACATGGTTTCATACCTCTATAATTTCTAGCCAGACCTAACCCAGACCTTTTTTCAAAAAATTTTCCACGGTTTATTATTAAACTAACTACACTTCCAGATTAATAACAACTTTAGTTATCTAGCCAAATCTAATCCAAACGAATGTAATTTCTTATCCATTTTTTTTATCCACAGTCGTTTATTCTCAGAAACACTGGGTGGGTATGTGTGGTGTCTAGGGCTGCAGGCGAGCCGAGCTAAGCTCGAACTTGACTGGTCGAGCCGAGTCGGGACTCGACTGGTCGAGCCGAGTCGAGTACTCGCACGAAGCGAGCGGCTCGCACGATGCGGATAGCTCGCATCGATGCAAGCTACTTGCATCGATGCGAGTACTCGTCTCGGCTCGATCAATCCAGTCGAGCTTCGCTCGGCTCGCACCGACGCTCGGTGCGATGCGTACGAAACGAACGGCTTGCATGATGAAGTCGACTCGCAATAAATTGAAGCGTAATATGACAATATGGCATGGTGCGAGTTATAGCGGGAAGGTTGGCACATCGATATTATCAATCATTTTAGTATATTGAGAATGCTAAATATTTGGGATGTTTTATTATATATATCTTGATAGTAAAATGGACATAATGTTGAGTAATGAAAATTCAGAATTTGTGTAATCCTTTTATTGAAGATATTTATGCAATAACAACTATTCTCTAGATTTATGTAAATATTAGATGATTGTATGAAGTATCAGTATACTTCCGCAAAAAATAAAATTGTGCAAGGTATTATTTAAATATATCTTTTTGCGTTTTCATACAACCTTCTACAAGCATAAATAATATTGATTATTGTGACAATTCTGCACAGAATTTGCATACCCACTTTAACATTTGCATATTCAGAAAAGACTTCGAGATGAAAATCAGTCAAGTTTTTACAAAGATTACAATAATTATCTAAAGAGCAAGTATCACGAGTTTTGAACGTAAACCTCAGGTCCCTTAAAATCTTATCATCTATAATCTATACTCATTACATTACTCACACAGTACCGAATGACATGGTGAAAATATGTTATAGACTGGCACATATTGGCACGAATATACGTAGTACGTATTACGTACGCATATATATCAACATTATCCAGTATTTATATATATACATTTTTTCCAAAAACTATTTAATGAAGTTTAACATTAATTGTCAACATTATAAATAATTTTACGACAACACGTATTAATGACTGTACACTGTACACTAAACCGGGGGATAGATTCACACCCCCCCCCGATATTTGTTTACTCGTAAGATGAGTACGTTTATGTTTACAAAAACTAATAAAATAATGCTCTTTGCAGATCATATCGAGTTATCAGATGATTGCACAAGTTGGTGCGATTTGAAAATAAAATTAAATGGTTAAATTTTAAAGAATACAGGTTTATTAATCAATTATATAGTGGCCATTCTTTTCTACAATTAGAAAAAAATGGTGACTACATAATTCTTTTTTATTTTAATTCCACCGTGCAGCATAGTTTGCGACATTTATGAAAATTGGGCACGAACTTATACAATCATCTAATATTTACATAAATCTAGAGAATAGTTGTTATTGCATAAATATCTTCAATAAAAGGGTTACACAAATTCTGAATTTTCATTACTCAACATTATGTCCATTTTACTATCAAGATATATATAATAAAACATCCCAAATATTTAGCATTCTCAATATACTAAAATGATTGATAATATCGATGTGCCAACCTTCCCGCTATAACTCGCACCATGCCATATTGTCATATTACGCTTCAATTTATTGCGAGTCGACTTCATCATGCAAGCCGTTCGTTTCGTACGCATCGCACCGAGCGTCGGTGCGAGCCGAGCGAAGCTCGACTGGATTGATCGAGCCGAGACGAGTACTCGCATCGATGCAAGTAACTCGCACCGATGCGAGCCGATGACGTAGGTGCATGCTACCCGCATCGTGCGAGCCGCTCGCTTCGTGCGAGTACTCGACTCGGCTCAACCAATCGGGTCGAGCTTAGCTCGGCTCGCATTTTGCGGGTGCTCGTCCAGACCTAACCCAGTCTAACCCTACAAAAAATGTTGGTCGGTAAGGTAGAGAGTGACATTAAAATGATAAAAAAAATTTTTTCGAATCGCCAAAAATCCTTCTGACAATCTTCATTTTAGTCAAAAAGGAACCTATTCACAAAATTTTATCCAATTCTGAGCATGGAAGTCTTCGGAAGTTCAGCCACGTATTTTTTAAATTTTCAATATAGGCCCACATAAAAAAGTTATAAAATGCAACTTTTAGTATTTTTTCTACAATTCCGATCAATTGCAATTTTTGAAAAAATTTTTTTTCACATCCTGTAGCAAAGTAATTACTCTAGCTTCCCAAAAATGTTCAAATCGTATAGTACAGTATTAAAAAAGTTATCGTCTTTTTAAGATTGTCCGAATATTAGTGGGAGTCACTGTATATGTACATATATGGAATAAAAGTTTCAGTGGATTTATAATTGCTTTCTTAGAACAGAAAAGTTAAAAGTCAAAAACTAACTGTTATATCAGCACTAATTGAAAATATTAACAGTTTCCTTCAAACCTGCTCTATTTTAATAAACCAAGTCTATTGTTCTATATGTTCTATTTGCCACGATGGAATAGAACTGCTTGCATCTTGATAAAGAGATGAAAAAGATTAAAAACATTATTGTTGTCTAGTGCAAAATAATCGTGAAAGTAGATATGTATACATTTTAATTTAGTCAGTAATTTACTTTGATGATTATATTGTGGGATCAGGACCCCCAAACCTAAGATATAATATAGTGTACGTATGGAGATTGGAAAAAGAGAGGGCTCTATGGGTGAGAGTGTTAGTCGATCGGCTACCACCTACCACCAGTGAGGCCCGGGTTCGATTCCCGTCGGCGATTCCCTCATTTTTCCCTGAGATCCTACAATATTTATTCAAGGATACTTGACTAACTGGTAAAATCGTGGTTTCAGTTTCGTTTATTTTGTTATTTAAGATTATAGATTCTCTTTGATTCTTATCGTATTTCATAAATGACTAATTTTCTTATAAAAGGTGTCCCAACAAGAGTGGAATATTTAAATTCTAAATAAAATACAGTTTTTTTATTTACTACCGATATTTTGATTTAATCATAAAGTAGACATGTGGGAAATATGTATGGAACAACACATCTGGTAAATGCCCTCCTCGGATTAGCTGGAACACTTCCGTTCTTTTGACGAAATTTTCAATCACAATTTGGCATAATTGTGGCTAGATACCCTCAAGGCCTGGGTGGACGTAGGCTTGTTCACATAAACTTTTAACACTAACCGTACCGGCTGCAAAATGTGTCGGATATACATTGTATTATAAAAATTACAAGACTGAACTTATTTAGATTGTTCACAATTTTTTTAATAATAGGTGATTAAATAAAGAAATTTATTGAATAATTTCTGATGGAAGCATCTTTATAATTTCAATAATTAAAAAATGAAACCGGTCGTGGCACGGTTAGTTTTAACTTCAAAAAATCCCAGAGAAACAAAACTAATGGCGCTAAGTGGGTAGACTCGTTTTTCCAGGATTGCAAGGGTGTGGGATGCTCCTTCTCATTTCTCGATAATGCAAAGATGGGGTTTTTCAGTAGCCAAAAACGCTAGATTTTCACCATTTCTGTTGTATCGAATAGCGATCCATTTTTAATAATGGTAGACTGTCTACTATCGAACTGTGATAATGGTTTGACTCTCAAAGCACAGCTTTGCGCCAGACATGGCGTCAAATAAAAATTTTCCGCTCTTCTTGGGACGCTCTTTATGTCAATTTTTCTATTAAATACAAAAATGGCCACTAGAATTCAAGTTGACATCTATCCAAATGACTTACAGGAGACTTGTCTCTGGAGCAAGAATGAGTTTGTATTCATAGCCTCAAACCGAACATTCTGTGCGGGTACAAGGAACGGAACTGGTCCTTGCAATGGTGACAGTGGAAGCGGTTTTATTTTGTACGAGTCCAAGGTAGATCGCTATTTCCTTCGAGGAATTGTCTCCCTATCACTTTTGGACAAAAGTCACTTATCCTGTGATCTCGCACAATATGTTGTTTACGTGGACGTTGCACAACACTTAGACTGGATATACCAGCAACTTTCTGCGCAGGTATAGGTACTATACATTCATGTGTAGACTGCGGATCTTTATGCATTTATTTAAAAAATTAAATATTGGAAAATTTTTAGAATTGAAGATTTCTTCTCTACTAAAATAGATGCATACAATTTTTATTTTGCATAAAGATTCGCAGTCTATTCATGTGTAATTGTAAATATGCTAGTCGATTGGTTTTTGATTATAAGTTGCGTTCACTATGCAAAGTTGGGCAAAATTTAGAAAGAATATTAAAATAATTTTAAATGAGAAACAAAGTTTTGCCAAATAGAATATTTTGAATACAAAACATTCCTTAACAGTCAATGTAAAAGAAAAAATGCTCTTATACATAATGTAAGAAACCATATGCTGTAATAGCACAGTAACTTTATTTTAAGTTTAATTACTAGACTACGGATCTATATGCATTTATGTAAAAATTGGTTGGGTGAAGTATAAAACAGTAAAAGATTAGAAAAGTTTAAGAATATTGTGATATTTTTAATGGAACAACGTTATTAGGGGATGAAATCAATTTTTATTTTATTCCTGCTGCTCACAATCAATGCAGAACATTTTTATTTCGTATAAAGATCCGCAGTCTATTAATTACAGTTAATCACGTGTAATAAAGTACATTGCAGCAAATTATTGTCATTTAAGCTACTCCTTTGTAGTACTCAGAATCAATATAGGTAAGCTAAATGAAAATACTTTAAGATAAAACCTTATTTTCAGTTTCTTTAGTATAAGATACTGTTCTTAAATATTATTTTGAAAAGTTGTCGTAACGAATGAGATATTTTAATTTTAAAGTTTTATTCATTATACACAATTATACACTCTATTCACTATTTGAAGTGATATTTTACCCAGTTCTGTAACTATACAAGGCATTTGAATATCGAATAAGTGATATATTGTATGTACTGAGTCAATTTGCAGATCCATGCATCCGTACTATTTTATTATACAAGTTTTATACTATTATACGTAAGTTCTAATGTAAAGTTATTTAGAATTAGTAGAGAGGAAAAGCTGTTTTTTATCAGAATGCGAATAAATTTGTACGAATTAATATAAAATCCATAATTGCAGCTGTATGTAAAAAGAAAATAAATTCTCTGTTCTAAGACATCAAAAATATGCTCCTTAAATAAATCTTTTATATGACAGGCTCAAATAATATAATATAATACATATGCATATTATGGATTCCATATCCTACATATCCCTCATTGTTATTGTACATTCCCAGAAAAAGCAAACTGCTCTTGATGTGCTATGAATTTGCAACCAAAACTTTGTAACGGACCGATTTCGCCATGCCTCGTGCTCTCGAGTGTACGAGGGTTCGCAAGGAAATGAAATGAACTGAAGGCGAAATCGGGTAGAAAAGATTTATTCAAAAATAAAGTATGCACGAAGTGCACAAAGGAAGTAAGTATTTCGCAGAACGAATATTTTAATACTGTACGAGGTGCGTCACACGGAAAACATTGAGATCTTCGGTGTGCTGGAGGGCGTTCGGTCGTAACGGTTGTCGCCAACACTACGAGGGAAACGCGGAATCGAGGCGCTCGAGGAATAACGAATAACCGGCGTCGGAGGCCGGACGCCACGCGTCGAACGGTTGGAGAGCCGGAGGGTTGCGAAGGGTGCCGCAACTCGCCTCAGACAGACCTACATGCGAGTTGAGGATCGCACGCGCTTCAGAAGGACCTGAGGGAAGCGTGCTCACCATCCGAAACGACGGGTCCGGTTCAACGCGGGCGACGCACAGTGAGACGAATGTACGAAAACTTGCGACATTGACTAAAATTTGAAGTTTGCTATAAAGCTTTGATGGCATATATATTTGCTTTAGTGCATCTTGACGAGTGTCATTCACAGATAGCAAGACAAAAAAAAATTCTTCTATGAGCTTTATAGACGAAGAAAAAAAATTCGATATTTTTGTTATGTTTATATTACAACAAACGTGAATTGAGAGAAAAAAAACTGTGACGAAAACTTTGTTCTTCGTCATAAAGACAATAAAAAATTTTTTGTTGTTTTCAAAATGTTTTTTTTTCATTTTTAAAAAGACTGCCGAGCTTTGTCGAAAAACGGGCTTCATGGACCTTTTCCTTTGGTATTACGTGAGAGAAATTTGTTGCGATCACACCCGACGGGACCCGACTGCGGTCGGCATTTGGGTTTGAAAAAGTGGCAGGAATCTCCAAATAAGCAATATATTGCTTGTAAGACTGGCATAACTGACACCGATCGGATTGATTTGGTATGGGCACCGACGAGATACTGCCAGCTGCTCTCTTCTGTACGTACTCTCATCCGAGACACATGTGTGTTCTCTTCTATCTTTCGATTCATTTCATACGTGTTGAATTAACAAAGTATTTTTTATACTCGTGTATTTGCTCTACGCATCAGTTAGATGCATGTATCGTTTCCTGATGATACTTCTCTCGTTTCTCAACACATACATATTGTTAATATTTGATTTCCTATTGAACGTGGAGAGGAATGTAGGACTCTCCAACTTCCTATACCATTTGTTGGTTTTCAATCATACCACATTCCATCATCGGGGAACAGGACATATCCAAGTAGCACAGGGATATCCTATGTACGTCCAGAAAATGTCCGTTTCGGACATTCCGTACATTCGGAGAACGTCCAAACAATGTCCAAATGTGCCAGTTATGTCCTAGTTACGTTCTCTGAATGTGCTAGGAAGGTACCAGTTACGTTGTTGGACATCCTGAGAATGTACTGTGTGGACATTCTCAGAACGTTTTTAGGATGTTTGAAAGTAACGTTCTCTGGACATTACCAGAAAGTTCTTAGACGTTATCTGAAAATTTTGTGCAGGTTTAAAGGAGTTCCCAAACTTTGATTTAAAACTTTATTATAATTTTACAAATTGTATATATTTAAGACCTATTTGCAATATTAATAACATATTTCTTTGCAATATTAATAATATATTCAACAATTATACTACTTATTATTATTTTTTTATAACGCTGCAAGATTTTAGGAATCTTAAATTCTTTCTTTGTTCTTATCATATTAGCAACTGCTGCAACTTCTTCGCTCCTCTTCCTGCTGCCTTCTTTCATATTCTCTGGGTCTGTTTAGAATGCCAGAGTCTGTTGTAGTGCGAGTGACTGGAAATAAAATATGAAGATAAAAAAGAGATATACAAGTTACAGTAACGGTTTCACTTTATAGGTTAGAATTTCGCGTGAATTATTCACTTACTACTTTTTCCGTTTTTATGTAACCTGGGAACATAACCTGACATAAATTATTCACGTAGGCAGGTTTAGTGAAACACACTTGTATTTATATATATTTAAGTGGACCATGCTGTTTTCGCTCACGCCTTTGTCTGAACTTGCCACTTGCCACCACTTTTTAGCACGCTCACGCTTAGTACGGAACAGCTCCTATACCGGCGGTAGAGCCCACTTTTACCACACAACAAATTCACGTCCTAAGAACATCCGTAAAACCTAAAAAACGGATATTCCTAGAACGTCCAGAATTTATGTCCTGAGGATATTCATAAAACCTAAAAAACGGATGTTCCTAGAACGTCCAGAATTTACGTCCTAAGAACATCCATCGAATGTTCAGAATGGACATAGGACGTTTGGACATAAACTGGACGTAAAACGTACATTCTATGGACATACGGTGCTACTTGGGTATTTCCCACATTGGTGTTCCCGCCTTTTTTCATACATTTCGGTGTTCTCTTACGCCCTCTAGACTATATTCTGACTGGAGTGAGAAACAGAAGGCCACCGACGGCATTTCGTCGGTGCAGAAGACCACTGAAGAGACATCAGGAGACTGTGATGTCCCCTTATAGAACTCAGCGCCATCCTAGTTATTATTATAGTCGCGTTACCGCGCCTATTTGAATGCCGGAATAACTAGTAACCCGTTTAATTATAATCTCGTAGATATGTAGCTAGAAAAAATTGCGATAAAGTTAGAAGGTCACTCGAGTAGGGAAATAACAGGAAAGGAAGGCCATCTGCAACCCATAAAGGAACGGAAACACTCTGCAGGATTAAGACCCCTTAAATGAAGGACAGCAAGGGAACTGGACCCGAGGACAGCTCTCCAACTCTTTTCAAGGATTTTGAACCATAAATTTTCTGTCTTAAACAAGGGACCTTTTTAGGAGAAATCGAAGACCCGAGGACAGCTCTCCAACCCTCGTCAAGGACATTGAATCATAAATTTGCCATCCCAAACAAAGGACCGTTTTAGGAGGAACCGAGCAGCGACGGCCAAGTACGCGACATGTTGAGCACACGTGCACGCTCCTGGACAGTTTCCCTTTGGGCCATCCCTGCGAGGCCTTACCAGGCCTTACGCGCCGAACATAAGAAATTGGGACGCCCACGATATCTTCCCCCGCAAGACTGCTACGCGACATCGACTTAGGGGAGGAGACTACCCTTCTGATTGGACCTCACGACGCCCCACCAAAGACGCACTTCGGAACCAGAGGGTTGATGGAAGAAGCAGAGGAACAGCGTATCAGATTGAGATTGACTCTTGGCTTCTCCGAACGATCTCTGACGAACACTCTCAGCAAGAGCTTAAAAATCGAAATATAGAGAAAGTTTTCATTTTTACATCAACTGTTCTTGTACGGAAGTTATTTCTCTACCTCGGATCCTATCCCAGTCAAGCCGCGTTCGGAAGTTGATACTTCAGTATCTTCTAGGCGTTTGAATCCGCCCGATGCAAATGCTTGCTCCGTCGGGCCGTCCGATAGTTTCCATATTTGAGATATGGTGCAGGAGGCGGGGAAGGCTGACCTTCCGCCTCACGCAGGTGCTTTCCGGCCATGGCTGCTTTGGGGAGTACCTGCATAGAATGGGGCGGGAGCCAACGGCGCAATGCCACCATTGCGGCGAGGAGGTGGATACGGCGCGGCATACTCTGGAGGAGTGCCTTGCTTGGGCAGCGCCGCGTCGTGTCCTTAGAGCCGCGGTGGAGGGGTGGGACTTCTCGCTTTCGGTCCTGGTTGACCACATGACCGAAGATGTGATCTCGCAGAAGGAGACCGCCGAGCGGGCCCGGGCTCCGCTAGGCGGGCTTGGGCGCGGGGGCGTCCCCCGCGTCGCCGTGTGCCCCCTCCTCCTCCGAGGAGAAGGGGGGCCGGGACGGTGGAAGACGCGGTGCGGGGGTTGCCCCCCCCGCGACGAGTCGGGCCCCTCCCAGTGGGACAGGGGTCCGAGCGGGGGGGTTCATCCCCCTCGTCGAATGGTCCCCCTGGTGATGGGGTGGTGTCTGGGGGGAGGACGCGAGGTGTGTTCCCCCCCTCGCGTCGGAGCACGTCCCCCCTATTTTGGGGGCTGGGGCTGTCCCCTTGTTTGCCCCCATCCCGGGGCGCAGAGGATGGCGGGGGCCGGGGGATGAGCTGACCCCGGCTCCCTGGGAGGAGTTTGTCTTCTCCCGGGGTGGACCGGCGCCCTTAGACTTTAGTCTTGGTGGGCGTCGGCCAACCCTGGAGCCCGCCTCTGGGGGGGCGCGTGGGGGGTGGGGTGGGGAGGGTCGGGGCGTCCGTATACGCTTTCGACGACCCTTCCTCACCGGTGTCGGCGCCCTCCTGTCCTGGCCGGGGCGGGGACCTTTGAGTCCCGATTACAGAACTAGACAAATATCACAGGGGAACTCTAGCCCAATCTCACTAGAAGTTGACTTTTAAGAACGTGACACGACGTGACTCTACGCGTGACTACACCGATTCTACACTGACGTGACTACGCGTGATTCTGAACCAAAAAGAGTAAGAATACAAGGGTTTATATGTATACCCCTGAAATGAACGGGTGGTATCTGTCAGTATTCCTGGGTCACATTCGTTTTTTGTCATTTTCTATTTGGTTGGGTGTATGTTTGGTTTTTATTTAAACAGTTATGTGGGGTTATCTAGGACGGTTCGCCATACGTAACATACTTGCAAAAAAGTAAAATTTAAAAGTAACAATGTTCTGTAATCAGTAAGATAACACAGGGTTTCATAGTTCTATTTATTTGTCATAATACACTCTTACACATAATCATTTTTCGTATGTATATATGTATAAGACAAGCGAAGAAAATGAAGAAAATAAGTGTACAACAATATAAACTAATATATGTAGAATGATATGCATAGACTTATATGCGATAAAAAGCGTCGTTGTGCGAAAAGCAACTACAAAATGGTAATTAAAACAATACATGTTAATTGTATTGAGTGATACATAATACCCAGTGTGTTTAAGTTATTTGGAGAGACTAGAATGCCTCGAGGGGAATAAAAGATGTAACACAATTGTCCTTGCAAAAGTTGTTTGGTCTAAAGTCTAGAGGCAAACAAAATGAAACATGTACAATACATGAGACTGTTCGATTAAATTCATTTCATTAAACAGAACATTAAAATAGGACTTTAATTAAACATGTAATACACGTTTAAAAAACAAGTTTTCTAAAGAAAAAAGGAAGTGATACTTTTTATGATTTCTGACAATAACAGAAATTGAGCCACAAAATAGACTATTTTTATCTGATTTTATCATTTGATGCTTCATTATGTGTCCCTCTATACAAAAATATAATTCTCCTCAATCCTCTTCGTAGAATTCCAGCATTTCCAAAGAAATCGCACAATGCGTATTACACGTGCGCCACTATGTTAAGATGAATCATATCAAATTTCGTTCGAAAACGTTGCAAAGTACGTGTTTCCCAAAAATAGCATAAAAGGAAAGGTTTGGAATGTATCAGTGAAAGTAGTTCCTCCTGTATCATAAAATTATTCTTTATTGTCCCATTGAAGAAGGTAAGCAAAAATTTTTCATCTCTAAAATGGCTCACTGGAGAATTAGTAAGCCCACATCTGTGATTAAAATGCAGTATATTGTGTACTGCACTGTATTCATACTTGATCTGCTTGGAAGTATTGTCGTGCGACTGTCCCAAACACGATCTCTGCACTGAACACACCTATAACGTTACAAACATATTAAAATCAATTTCCTTTTGTTGTTAACGTAATATGCGATCAGAAGGTCTTTCAACATTTACAGCATGTCCCACAAGAGTGTATATCTCTGAAAAAGTTAATATATTTGGACAAAATGTAATATGTAGACTGCGGATCCTTATTTTTTTATTTTTCCAACAATTTTTAATTTCATCTACTCAATTTTGCTATAAATGCATAAAGATTCGCAGTCTAGTAATTTAATATAAATCGAAAGTATATTTAAAACACTAATACGATCTTACAGAATAATACAGAATAATAATTTTTCAATATCTATTATAGTTTGGCAATATTTCGGCATGCTTTCTAACTATACTTTAGCGCTTCTATATTTTTCGAATGCGGTCAATTAAAGTTCTTAACTTTAACATATCTTCTTTAAGTTTATGCTGCATAATAGACTAAACATTTTTCATGGAATTTGTATCAGGCGATTAAAAATAGGTACAACACAACCAGAATTGGGCAGTAATTAATTCTTTTGTAATCGATTATTTAATGTAATCATAGTAACTGTAATCATTAACCTCTTGCCGTATTTTAATGAGTTACACTCGTCATGAAGATTTTAAACAAAGTCTTACAAATATGAATGTTACGCGTTTCTTTTTAAATAAAATAAAATTTGATTGGCTTGTAAACAATATTTAAGTATTAAAATAAAGGTGGCCATACAAAAAATATAAATTTTCTTTTCTCTTCCACGACATTTTTCGGGTTTTTTCGGGACATTATAATCACTGTAACGGTAAATAAAATGATACAGCAAGGGGTTAATCAGTCAGTCACCGACGAAATAAATCAGTAATTTTTAAATCATTCAATAATTAATTATATTTTATACAGATCGGTAATGTATATCTGTATGTTGAAAATTGTACAACTTGCCTTATGTGCACGTTTACCAAGTTCTTCACATCATCGTAATTGCCTAGTGCTGTACGATTCAAAAGAACTAAATGTTATTGTTGATATTTGTACTGTCTAGCACATGGTTATGATGTATATCATTTAGGGAACCACTTATCAGTTGGCTTCTCAATCTAGCAGTATCCACACTACAGTGAATAGTTATGCTGTGACAAGCAAATTACACTAAAAATAAATAAGTAATTTATTCTAAGGATTTTCTATGTAAGACTATGTAAAAAATATATATATCCAGTCAGCCAGGCCTGCCTCGAGCAGTTATCGAACACAGCCCGCAATCGTACGATGCGAGCAGATGGCGGGCATTATGCTGTCAGAACGACGCTCGAAGCTGAAGTGTGCTCAGAATCTGTTCAAAATTGGACAACACACCGTGCCAGCATAAAGCGATACTTCTGCGGACGCAGAAGTTAGTCCAAAATCGAGCAGATTCCTTACTATTCCTATATTTCTAAATAGATTGTTCACAGTGCTGTTATTACAACAAAAGTACAGATTAAATCATAATCAAAAATCATTTCATGATTAACCATTAATAAAGCAATCGCGAACATTGATTACAACAACTTCTGATTCCTTTCTTATTCATTAATCAATGATTACTGATTATTTAGTAGTCAGTAGCCACGATTAATAATTGGATTTTATATTAATTAGTAATTTATAGTAATTTTCAATCATTAATCGGATGACGTTTTGCCCAACTCTGAACACAACGGTATCATTTTATGTTAGACATTCTGTGCATACGCAGCATAAAGGTTTCAAGTTTCAAGTCATTCTCTTACAAAATGCATTTGATAATAATTGTACTAAATCTGTGCAAGAAATAAAGTATTAGTGTTTTAAAGCAAGAGAAGTATTAATGTTTTAAATGTTTCTTCAATCCATATTACATTTTAGACGAATATATTCGTTTGTGAAGAGATATCGCCAGTAAGTTGTCGTGGGACATCCAGTAAATGCTGTGAGAATCATCAATGATCAGTGCTAATAAATCACGGTCCAAAAAATTTTAACTCTTTTTTTGCGTTTCGATAACTAATATATGGTTTTCATAGATTTTTGATAGTCGTTTTTCTCCATCATCCTCAGTTTCTGAGAAATACAATTTTGAGACCACGTCAAGTTTTCAACTTTAACTCCTTGCCGTATTTTAACGAGTCACACTCGTCATGAAAATTTAAAACAAAGTAATATGGATGTTACGCCTTTCTTATTAGATGAAATAAAGTTTGATTCGTTTGTAATCAATATTTAAGCATTAAAATAAACATAGTCAGACAAAAAATATAAATTTGTGTTTTCTGTAAAGAAAATGATACGACAAGGGGTTAAATACAACGATAATTTTGTTTACTAATAAGTTTAGGACATACGAAGGTCAATACATATTTACGCAGAATTTATTAAGTACTTCATTGACTTACGATACAAAAGGTAGATTATACAAAAATAATATCATCCATAAAAAATGGTTGATTCACAATATTTCCACCTCTATACCATGCAAGTTGTACTACTATGTAATTTTTTCGAACTATTACAAATAACAAAAATATCTAAGATAGTCCATATTATTAAACCACCACGTATATGTACTAATACTAATGTAGGTTTAATACATTAGCTAGATATTTGTTTGAACAACAAATAGTATTAACAACAAGTATACATAACAATAGTATTAATAGTATCTCGTCTCTTGTGGAAATATTCTATTATCTCAATCGATAACTAAATCTGTGTTCAAATTTTTCTTGAGGGTTTTCAGAAGAATAAATTTTGGATGCCTATAGATCTAGAATATTATACAAAACACATATATCATTATATTTGAAAGAGTCTACAGAATTGTTGTATGTAAGAATCATTTATAATAGAGCTTTCATAGTTAAAGCAGAGAAATTCTTAAAGTTAGAAATTTGACTTTTTGTGCAAAATTAAATGTCTCAAAAACTGAGGATGATGGAGAAAAATGACTTTCGGATTCGTGTTCAGCAGATCAAAATCTGTAAGAATCGTCTACTAGCTGTCGAAAAGCAAAATTGATGTTGCACAGTGTTATGTAAAACTGATTAGACTGCGGATCTCTATGCAATTATGAAAATTTGAAAATTTTCAAAAATTGCTAGGATATAAAATATGACAGAAGTTAGTACGACTTTAATTTATTTCAGATCTAAAAAGGCTATTACCACGGAAAATAAGATTCTATTTAATTCCACTTTCTTAAAATTCATCTATAAAAATTGAAAATTGCATAAACATTTGCTGTCTAATGATTATAGTACACTGAATGCCATCAAATACAAAATTTGTTAATATTGGAACGAATTAGATAATACAATAAAATAAAGACTGCACAACTTATCTTAACTAATAATTAATAAACAAATCATACTTATATGAAATGTCAAAAAGGGTATTATTCAGATAAGAAGTTCAAAATGGATATTAATCCGAATTAAACCACAGATGGGCCATTCGATAGGGTACTAAGAAAAAACGTTTCATGTATGTAACGTTTACTCTGCATTTTAACCGGAAGAATAATTATAAGGTAAAATAGAAAAGTGGTTTATTTTTCCTATTTAACAGTGTGCAAGAATTCTCTAACACATACTCTGCATATTGTTTCTAACTTTTCAGTTGAAAATTCTGATTATAGGATATTAAGAATGCCAAAAAAATACAGTTTCGCTGTGGGATGGCGTGATTGTTAAAAAAGATATACAATCCGCTTGTTTAATGTATTTTCCGTGAAAAACTAATCTAAAGTTAAAGTATCTAGCGTTGTCGGCGCAGTGCTTTTTGTTCGATTTACGTCTGTAGTCTGATTTATGTATATAGAAATGTCTTTTCTCAGTGAATGGCATATTTGCTGCTTAATTTGGTTTAAAGGTACTTTTGACCCTTTTATCCGACTGTAAGGTTTGCGCGGCACTCAATATGTTACATTCAAGTACATTTATTGTTCCTTAATACTTTTTTCTTAAATTGTTTTTCTCTTTAAAACAATTATTAACTACAATTTTAAGATTACAGTTTTTGTACTCCAAATTCACCCTATCGCAAGTCAAATACACCCTTTTGCAAATCAATATTTCACCCTTTTCCAAATTAATATTTCAACCTTTTACAAATTAAGTATTTTTAAGTAAGTTTTTGTAAAGAAAATCAAATCAAATGTGAATTAATTGTTAAGAAATTCAAAATTTTATTTATTGCAAAGATACTTCAAATACTTATTTAAAAGCAATTACCAATTCATTAAGTTTGTAATGTATGAAAACTGTGTGTAGATAATATCTATAGATCTGTACAATCATTGTAGACTTTTTAGTTTAATAAATTTTTAAAATGAAAGTACATATGTGTATTTATTGAAGCGTATTGAGTATTGAGTCTTATGTTTCCTTCGCAGTAAGCACCATTCACGTGTCCAAATAAATATATAATTTAATCTAAGTAAATAAATAATTAATTTTAAATATTCTTAATGAGTGAAATTGATTTGCATAAGGTTGAATTTGACATGCAAAAGGGTGAATTTGGAGTGCAAAAACTATGTGAAGATTTTTAAAGTTCAAGCTTTAATATTTGCAGGTAAAAATAGCACCTTACAATATAAAGAGTATTTAATTCAAAGAATATTGTATTTGTTTAAAGTAGTTACAGTATAATAATATTAAAAACGCATCATATCTGTATATGAAATAATCTTGCAAAAATTGATGCATTATCGAAATCAGTAATAGTAAAATAACTGAGTAGAAAACAGGAACTTTGTTTATTAACTCTTATTTAATTTCAATGAGCAAACCTATTATTCATAGAATTAATTGTAAGTTTGTAATGTTGTTGCAATACATTAAAAAGTATAAATAAAGTAGTAGATAGGTGCTTGTGTAAGTTTCTGGAAATTGAAAACCGAATATTTTGGTACATCGACTATTGTCCGATGATAAAATAAGGCCAGTGAACAATGATAATAACTAGACTGCGGATCTTCATGCAAAATAAAAAATATTTGCATTGATTGTAAGACACAGGAGCTAAATAAAAACGGTATTCTTCTTTGAATTATCCTATTAAGCTGAAACTAACACATTGATGTCCTGAAATATTTTTAACATGTTCACTGCTTTAAATTGTACGTACCCATTTTTGTCATAGATGCATAAAATCCGCAGTCTAATGATAACAACGTATATGTCACCATTTGTACTTATTATCAGTAAAACATTAAATTATAATACACATATTTAAATGGTGATTGAAGGACGGTGAAGAACCACTTACTGATATTTGCACGTAACACATCGGAAAGAAGATGCAGATCATTTTCATGAGTAACAATGATATAAGTTAATTTATTACTATTCATTTCCTGGATTTGCGCGAGGGATCTGCGCGTTTTTTCCATTGCTCCACCCGCACTCTCGATAATTTCTGCGATCGCCGGTGGTGATGGTATTACACTTGGTGTAACATAAAATATTTTACCCTGTCAAACAAAACGAATTTTCATAGAAAGTCGAGATTTAGCGACGTTAAATATCTTTATCACCATAAAAATACAGCGGTGTGCAAAATTAAAGGATCACTAAATTTTCGTTCAAGAATTTCTCGCGTTCCAAGTGTTGTAACTTCATGAAAAAACGTCGTAGAATATTCGTTCTGGTCTCATTTTAAAGTTCGAACCTTCTACTTTTGAAATCTATTGTTCATTTTTCTTCAACAAACTATTTTATACTATGCAACGGATTAGAAAGTGAACATACTTTTTTGTTTCGAAAATTTTGCAAATTCAAACGTTCGTACAGACGTTAAAAAATATTTTCAATGAATGAAATCAACATAGATTTGGAGACTGGAGTTTCTCCTTTAAAATGGCCCCTCGATGGTCGCAGTACGATTTTTTTTGCATGCCAATGTACAATTATTTTTCGCACTATTCGTTAATCGAAAAAAATGTTTCCACAATATGTACAGGGTGGATAAAAGTAATATACACATTACAACTGCCATAGCAGAATCCTATATGAATCCTGAATGAAAAGAATAGACCAACATGTTGGTCTTTTCAAGGCCAACATTTTTATATTGCATCATATAGTACTCATTGCGAGGAACAAAAGTTTCAAAGGAACCATAGGTCGCAAACAACGGTTCTCTTGAAAAACAACTTTAAAGCAGGGACTTAATACAGGTAAAATTTTCATACCGGCATTATGCCAAGAGACTGTACCGAAATGGAAGAAAACCGAAATCATTACAATACCGCGTTTAAAAACCTACGATCGGCTTATCGCCCGCGAGTCGATTCCAGGCGATAACCCATCTGTTTACGTTTCGTGTACAAGTCATCGATGAGGCGCAAGAGAGGCGCTGTTCTGAGATTTGAAATCTAGTTCGAGTTCGGCGACAACCGGCGAGATAATAGACCGAATTTGTAAACCTCGCCGCATCAAAAGTTCGTCGAACTCGCTGTTATTGTCGCATGGGCCGTCGTATTCTTTCTTCCCTATGTCAAATCCGTTGCCTATTTCCTTTGTTTCCCCTGCAATACTGTCCGCTGGATCGTTCCTCTAACAAAGGTTGTTGCGATCGTATCCTTTCAATTTCAAAATCCCCACTTCTTATTCCTTCCGAAACCGATGACCCAACCGAGTATAAAGACGTCTGCGCTAATCGTCCGCCTTGGTTCGTTCTCGTTTTCGTTCTGATTCGCAGTAACATTCTTAGCACCAGCTCTCGTTTTACGTACATCTTGTCATTGTTCACGCGTTTTGGTCTACTATCAAGCTCTTGATTGATAAACTCTCGATCGACTGATCACCTCATCCTTGTTTCAATTGTCTTCGCGGGCGTCGCGATTACACACCAATATTCTCCGCTTTCTGTGTGCCTCAAATGTTGCATATTTTCCGTTTTATTATATTATATTTTTGTTAATTTCTAGTCTATATCTAGTCTATATCTCCGCCTCTCTTCATCCTTCCCCTATTCATCCTATTCGTGACTCACCTCGCCTCATTCGTCTTAAGTTCAAACATACCGGTTTCGGTATAACCGATATTCTACCAAAACCGAAATAAATACTGTTTTTTTTGGTTTTCCAATGCATAGGACGCCCCAAATAAAAGGGAACTGCGTGCCGCGTGCCACTTACCCCAGAACCGTCAAGAAGCACAGTCACCTAAATTAGTTAACACGTTAAGCGCCACGTTGGTCCCTAGGGACCGACGCTAGACTTTCCGTTCAGGCCACGTCGGTCCCTACGGACCGGCAGGGCCCGCCTGACGGCTAACTGTGGCCTGAACGGAAAGGCACGCAAATTCGGCGTGGCGCTTAACGTGTTAAGTATACACAATATAAATACGTTCCGTTGTAAAACCCTCCATGCGAAAGAACAAGCGCGAGTCCGAATTCAGGTAAACTATCCTTCGAAGACGTATTTACCGTGGTCATCATAAAACATTACACTGTCAAAATCATATCGTTTTTAAATCCTTGCTTTAGTTTATTAATGCTCTAATACGTATTAGTGAATAATTAATATATTACTAGTTTATTTGTTTATGTGTAGTTTTCCATTGTCAGCCATGATTCTTAATTGTTTCGTGACTGTAAGCGGGAAATCTAATAATTATATTTTATTACTATTAATAAAATTTACCAAAATTTGTATTGACATTAATTATTTTGATAAACCTTTCGTTTAGGGGAGGCAGCTCCCATGACCTTCACCTTGACATATGTTATTAACAAGAACATTCTGAACAATTTTTGTCATTACATATACCCGGTGCTCGGCTTTAGTTTCCGAGATAATTGCAAAAAACTATCGCTAATACTGTATTGCATTTTCCTTTTTCGTGCACGCTCCGTGGCAACTGTTCCGGGACCGCATCTGTTTATTTTTTGTTTGTAAATACGTTGTGGAGATGAGAAGCGACCATACCACACCCACCCACCCACTGTTTCACACGCACCCAGTGTTTCTAAAAAGAAGATTCTCACATTATACAATATAAAATCAATTGAGACCAATACAGCATACATGTATTATATTATCGCATTTGATTGTAAAACAAATTGTTTAATGTGAGAACCTTCGTCTCAGAAACACTGGGTGCGTGTGAAACATTGGGTGGATGTGTGTGGTATTGTCGCTTGTGGTATCGTGTGTTGGATAACGACATGTATGCTATATTGGTCTCAGTTGATTTTATATTGTATAATGTGAGAACCTTCTTTTTAGAAACACTGGGTGGGTGTAAAACACTGGGTGGGTGTGTGTGGTATTGTGTGTTGGTTAGTTTATATTGAAATAATTCAAAAATTCACGAGACTTGTAACTAACGCACCGATGTATACACTGATCGCTACTGGTTCGTACTGGACCGCACATGGGCCACATTCGGATATATGGGTTCTTGCTATGTTTGTTTACCTAAGGTGTAGCTCGTTCGAAACTATGACAGCCTTGCGTTGCCACGGAGCGTGGAAGAATACGGAAAATTCAATACAGTATTAGCAATAGTTTTTCGCGAATATCTCGAAAACTAAGACCGAGCACCGGGTAGTTGTAATGACAAAAGTTGTTCAGAATGTTGTCCTCGACAACATATGTCAAGGTGAAGGTCATCGGAGGTCATCCTCCCCTAAACGAAAGGGTTACCATTATTTTTATTAATAAGACGTGTGTCGCGGAATATCTCGTTTATGATCGTGAAGCAATTAATGTATCTTATACATTGGAAAAACCGAAATTATTACCGGTAAATATATGCAAATAAACCGGTATTTTCATATACCGGTATGACGTCATACGGTTAGGAAGAAATAACTGAAAAATAGATACCGGTATGATACCGGTATTTTACGTACCGGTACAAGTCGCTGCTTTAAAGTTTCGTAAACGATTTTAGTCTATAATATGTCTACAGGATGCCCAGCATTGGGTACAACCGTGGAGGGAGCAATTCTATATGAGAAAATAAGCTAAAAATGCCGAACCTAATGTTGATTATTAATGTTGATAAAGTAGTAGATTGAAAAATATGCAAAAAGACATATTGAAACGTCAGAATTTCTTCCAATACAATAAATAGAGAAGTAAAATAAAACAATCACCTTAAGTACTGTTCCTCGGTTAGGGCTTGCTAGAGCCTTTTCAATACTAAAATTAAAACTCTTCTCGAATTCTGAATCGCCAAGCATGTATCCACTTTCATCTAAGAACGTGTTCCTTGTGAAACAATCGACTAACCACTGTAACGTGACAATATATTTACAACGTGATAGACAACACAAAAATTTTACAGTTCTTATTGGTGTTGACATCACGAGATGTGTAGCATCCCGCCAACTGGCAGCCATTGCACCACCTAATTCCCGAATTCTCTGTTGGGAAAATAGTATATCATTAGAAATTGCTTAACTCTAATAGCTGTATACATGAATCTCTTAAAGAGTTAGACTACTGTAATGGCCCGAAGAGGCAAGCAATTTTTCGATGTTGATTACAAAAAGAGAACTACATATCCAATTATGTTGCGGTTTCGTGTATTATTTTTGCATCTTATAAATTAATGAAGATGATTCTAAGTGACGCAGAATTAATAGTCCCGGTTTTACAAAAGGTCAAACTGAATTTTAGATTATCCGAATCCAAAACACAAAATTGTTCCATTAATTATACTTCAATATTACTTAATTTAAGTATTAATCAAGCCATTTTTTAATTATTGTTAAATTCACTGAATGATAACATTTTGTGAAAAAGATATTTTGTTTTGTGAAATCTCTCACTTCGTTTATAAGCAATAATTCAGTTTATAACTCCTACAAAATTTAAAAAAAAATTCGTTTCTTGATGCTTAGAGAATAATAGTGAAAATATCCGTGAATTTATATTATAATCGTATCCCTACTTAAATCACTCTGCGCACGAGCACCTACAGGAGTTCACTCCGAAGTGAATTGTAATAATGCTGCGAACCATGATTGAAACCAAAAAAAAGTTCAAAAATTTGATAATTTTACAGTAGCCTAGTCTCTTAAATTAATGCATAGTAAGGTCGCTGTATTTGTAATATAAAATTTGAAACATTTATGAGACAAACAATGTTATAAAAAATATCTATGGAACCAAGTTGAATAACAGAAAGTATTACTTGTGTAACAATAAAATATTTTCTTAGGCTCAATTTTACGATCGAAATGGACAAGAACAATCGAAAAATGCGACTTCATATTTTAGCATTGTGAAATAAGAAACATTTCTAAAGAGCAGTTCTATTTCGGCTGTTTTAGCAGACTTAATTGAACTTTGACATTTTATTTAGCTAACCGAAACAGTTACGTCATTAATGTGCAGATGCTTATATGCATCTACGGCACGTATAAATACATATACAGTAGTGCACGGTTAAATTTATTTAGCACTCGAGCGGTGATTCAGAGTCACCACTAAAAATTGCTATACCATTATTCAAAATATTGTTTACATTATTAAATATGTTGGTGTCTAATCAATTGCTAAACATTTAAATAGTGTATGCGGTATTATATATCAATTTCGTATCCATAAGATGAAAAAAATAATATAGAATGTAATCATTCTAGGTAGGAAGAAATGTTTAAATTTCGAAAGCAGGACATGCCGTTTTCCGAGACTGACTCGTACACGGCTCGACAAAGTGAGAGAATCGGGATAAACAGCGGAAGCGAGATAGGCATAGTATGTCGAGTATTGGCGGTCGAGACTCGGCATTTCAGAGGGACTACGACTGAAAAAATTGAACATGCAATAAAGGAAATTTCATTTTCAGTAATTGTCGTCTTATCTTTATAAATTTAGTGCCAATGGATAGCCAAAATTCTGACGATTAAAATACATAAGTTCAAACACGATGTAAATTAGACTGGATTATGTTCGGACTCATTTTAATCAGAAGAATCTCAGCCATCCATTGATGCTACAATTATAAACGTAATACAACAATTACTAAAAATAAAATTTTCTTCATTTCATGTTTACTTCCAGTCACAGCATTACATATATATAAAATGTACATAGTATTCATTGTCTATCCTTGTCTACTAAGGTAGCCTCGCAAGCTGCTGAGTGTGGATGACTTATGTAAACCGTGTTGATTTTATGTAAAGGATATATCCGAATAAGATAGTCGAAAATGCCCTTAAACCGAATTGTATCGACGATGGGTCATTCGATAGGGCACCAAAAAAAAACACTGTGCAAAATTTCAACCCTGTATCTCGATCGGGAGGGTAGTTATGGGGTAAAATCGAAAAATCAGGTTTTGGCCTATTTTCCCTAGTTAACGATGTTTAGAAATTCTGAGAAAAATCTGACACATGTCAAGAACCCAAATACATACTTTGCAATTGCTTTCAGATTTTTAAAGTGAAAATCCTGCTTGTAAGAAATCAAAAACCTCAAAAAAATCGAAAAAATGCAGATTTCACATGGAAGTTCTTGAGATGACAGAATTATATTTTTACAGTACCGATATATTGTTATAGTTAATGCTCATGAATTTTTTCAGATTTTTTCGTTTGGTGCGCCGTTGTTAAAAAAAATAAAAACCGATTTTTTCGACGTTTTTTCCGCGAAGGACTAAGCTAACCTTAAAATTGTGACGTTCTATTAATTCTGTAAGTCTATCAGGCACTGATAAACCTTAAACATTTCTCAAAAATAATTGAACAATGAAATCAGCTTGATTAGTATTTTTACTATGTCGAAGTATTACATCTGAAAGTGTCAGCCATATTCGTAACAGCTCGGTTGGTTGAGCGTGTTAGGCGTTCGACTGTAGACCTGCTTATACTAGGTTCGCGCCCGGCATACGTCTTTTTATTTATTTGATCAATTCTTTTTTTTATGTCTAATTATATAATAATCAATGGTATTTTTGTAGATTTCTTTTAGGAGCAATATTTAAATATTTAAAAAATATTTTAAAATTCGCAAAAAAAAATTTTGGAGCAATCGTTATTATCATCAATGTTTAGTTATGCATCTTCTTAATTCTGGTAGTATTCAACATTTTCTGCAGTAAATCTATACGTGTCTTCGAGTTTTAAATACTCCGTTACAGAGAAAATAATCCATTGTAATACTAGTCTTTTGAAGCATTCGTTTTTGGTGCCTCGTCTTTCGTGCGGAACAGCAATTATTGTGTCTACAGTCGAACGCCTAACGCGCTCAGCCAACCGAGCTGTTGGGTATATGGTTAACACTTTCAGATGTAATGCGCCGACATAATAAAAATACTAATCAAGCTGATTTTATTGTTCAATTATTTTTGAGAAATGTTTAAGGTTTATCAGTGCCTGATAGACTTACAGAATTAATAGAACGTCACAATTTTAAGGTTAGCTTAGTCCTTCGCGGAAAAAACGTCGAAAAAATCGGTTTTTATTTTTTTTAACAACGGCRCACCAAACGAAAAAATCTGAAAAAATTCATGAGCATTAACTATAACAATATATCGGTACTGTAAAAATATAATTCTGTCRTCTCAAGAACTTCCATGTGAAATCTGCATTTTTTCGATTTTTTTGAGGTTTTTGATTTCTTACAAGCAGGATTTTCACTTTAAAAATCTGAAAGCAATTGCAAAGTATGTATTTGGGTTCTTGACATGTGTCAGATTTTTCTCAGAATTTTTAAACATCGTTAACTAGGGAAAATAGGCCAAAACCTGATTTTTCGATTTTACCCCATAACTACCCTCCCGATCGAGATACAGGGTTGAAATTTTGCACAGTGTTTTTTCTTGGTGTCCTATCGAATGACCCATCGTCGATACAATTCGGTTCAAGGGCACTTTCGACTATCTTATTCGGCTATACTCTTTAACCATGCACTACTGTATTAAGCTTGCTGGAAAGTTCAACCACTTTCAGAAATCAAGTTTAACAAATTTATTATGCTTAAGCAGTTTATACAGCGAAAATTTTCTTGATGGATATAATAACCATTTTGTATCTACTTTTTGTGACTTCAATTATAGAGGTTGAACTTTAAAAAGTGAACAGTTTTTTTGCAGGCCTAATACTATTATTTAATGACAGTCTGTATTAATTAGTTTGCAAAAGTGCTATCATAAAGTAGCTATCATTTCTTATATTCATGTTACCTTTGCATGCTTTCTAGGATTAATACCAGAAAATAATATCCTCGGTTGCTTATCTGGAGACGGAGGATCGGGATTAATGACAACTACGGGCTCATCCAAGCCCAACAAATGTGGATCTTTGTTCAGCAACGGGCCGTCTAGCCGCGGTTTTTTATACTTTCTTATCGAGTTTGGACCCTGACCAACCTGTTTCACTTTATCATAAGACTCTTGAGTAATGTTTATTGGCATTTTCCACGCAGCTGAAAAGGACATCTTTTAGATAATGCTACAAATGTAGAAGAAGCTACAAATGGAAAGTGTTAGAATTCTTTATTGTAAAAGAACATAATCAGCGATGTTCACGATACCCATTAAATGAGGCACTAGAGAATAATCCAATCTGAACGGATTGCTGAGACTGTACTGTTGATATTTTGGATTTTCGGTTTGATGCAGGACATTCATTTGCCCGCATAGTAAGTCCGTCAACCATTGCGCATTTACTACTCCAGTCTGCCATTCCCGCGCCTTTTTATATTTTTGACCGTCGGGTCTGGAATAGCATAAGCGAAGGAATGGTGAAGAGTTACGTACACTGCGATCATTTATATGAAAACGATGTCTATTATTTGTTACGCATACTTCAATGAAACAATTTTTCAATACCCTATAAATTCATTGGTCTTCTATTGCTCTTTCATTGCTACTAGCTATCAAAGTTTTCTGGGTGAATTCTCCCTTGTTTCAAAATAAGTTCTATACATGCAGTGACTCCTATTAATATTCGGACGCTTTAAAAAAAAAACCGATAACTTTTCTAATATTGGACTATACGATTTGAACTTTTTTGAGAAGTTAAAACAATTAGCTTACTACACAAAATACAAAAAGTTTCATTTCACAACTTTTTAATGTGTGGGCTTGTATTGAAAATTTAAAAAATATGTTTTGTAGATCTGTGTCAATTATATATGCATTGTGACAATTTCGTCGAAATCGGTTGACACGGCAAAAAACGACAGACATTGAAAGATGTAAAAATTGTGAAAAACTGCAATTTTTACCATCTTTAAACGTTTGTAGCTCGTTGCAACGACGACCGATTTTGATAAAATTTTCAGAATATGTTTAATCGATACAGATCTATGAAACGTGTTTTCTAAATTTTCCATATAAGCCCACAGAAAAAAGTTGCGAAATACAACTTTTAGTATTTCCTCTGCAATTCCGACAACTTGCAATTTTTTTCAAAAATTTTGGTCACGTTGTGCAAACCAATTGTTCTAACTTCCGAAAAACTTTCACAAAGTTGTCGTTTTTTTAAAAGTGTCCGAACATTCATGGGAGTTACTGTATGTACCTACTAAGCAATCTGCTCTTGATTTGCTATGAATTTGCCACCAGATATTGTCGAAAAATCCCGGCCCATCTGTCACGCCATTACCCATGGTATTTGCGTGCAAAGCAGGCGGAATTCCATGCCAAATCGAAGACAAAACGAGGGCAGGCCCTGGTCGGTCGCACTAAGAGTGGACCTAACCTTGCTGTAAGAGAAAATATCGGGCAAGATCGTTGTTGTCATTATTTTGAGATTTGTAAATGTTTAAATTATTGAAAATATATGAAACTTGAAATGATATAATTTAGAAATTTAAATATAATTCGATTTTCCCTCCTACAGCAAGGTTTACTCCGATTTTGCCAAGATTAGGTTTGCTCTTAGTGTGACTGACCTGCCCTCTATAACAAGAGTAGTGTCTGCTCTCGATTTGGCCTCAATTTGGCATGGAATTTTGGCACCAAACTTTATAGCCAAATACGGACCCATCTGTTTTCGCATTAGGCTCGGTATGCAGCGATAGGTTTTGATCTGTAAATTCAGAGCAAATAAGGACCAAATCTTTGCTCGCAAAGTATAATTGCAGACATTTGGTCTTAATCTACACAATCAGATTTTGCTGCCTGGGTCACCGTGAAAGATTATAATAGCTACGTACATAAACCAAACCTGCTTCGAGCAAATTTTGATCAATGTATGTAATCGTACTTTGCGAGCGGCGGTCATTTTGGTGCCTAAGATTATGTTTGGAGCAGAATTGTCGACAAATTCAGAGCCTAATGCGCAAACAGGTAGCTCCGTATTTGAGTGCAAAGTTTGCAGGTACCATTCCATGCCAAATCCATGTCAAATCGAAGCCAAACTTTGCCTTCGTGAAGAAGACCTAATCTTGTTCTAAGAGTAAATATCGGGCAAAATCAGAGTAAACCTTGCTGTAGGAGGAAAAATCGAATTTTATTTAAATTTTTAAATTATATAATTTTAAGTTTTATGTATTTTCGGTTTCCAATTTACAGCAAGATTTACTCCGATTTTCAAATTCCGACCCATCTGTCGCGCCATAGACTCGAAATGTGTCGACAGAGAGGAAATGAGAGTGCTCACGCTCGGGGTTTTGGTGTCCCCACTTTCTCCTGTATCATCTTTAGCATGATTTGGTTGCAGGTAGTTCTGATTCCCGCCATAGGCTAAATAAAAATGAAACGGATTCTGATTCGCGCTAAAAATGACGTGAGTTCTGTTCCAGGCTAAAAGATGATGCAGGAAAAAGTGGGGATACCAAAACACTGGGCATAAGCACTCTCATTTCCTCTCTGTTGTCAATAAGTTTTGGTTAGCAAATTCATAGCAAGTAGAGACCAAATTCTGCTTCGAGCATGGTCTTGGCACCAAAATGACCGCTTTTTACTTGCAAAGTATAAGCGGCGAAGAGATATACGTATATTAATGATTCTGAACGTTACCTTCTGCAAACGAGTAGAGTGTTGTGCCTGGTAAAGTAATTGGTAACTTTCGATGCCAATGCTTCCAGCATATACTTGACTTTGACGCGTTCCTCTCCTTCAAATCCAGACAACGACACTATTTGTTTCCCGCACGGAAGTTCTGTTAAGCTGAATGGTGTTGGGAAATGTAACGCGTGCCAAGGCGGTAGTACCTGCTGTTTATTGACAACGTCAGACAGCCAGTGGGCACTGACACAACGTTTTCCGTCGCGCAGCGCCTGCACCACTGTCGGATGTTTCTGCGTGATAGCGAGCACGTGGGTGGCCCGGGTGCAGTATTGAGGTTCGACCTCACCGCCGTGTCTTTCGATAACTTGCTTCCATATTGATACATCGTTCGGACGTTGCACGTCGTATTCGACGATAACAAAGATACAGCCTAGCAAAAATAGATCTGGTGGCACTGAAAGCACAAATAATGAAATGTTATTTCCGAAAATTGGGACATCGGTTTTTGGGGACAACGGAAGAGAAAGCAGCGAAGAACGACGCACTAGTTCCAGCTGATTGTGTATTGTAATGGCAGATGTTCAATTAGTACTCATTCAATTTCAGTGATTAACACTGAAGTTTTATTCTGCTCATAAACACTCGAATGGCAGATATTGTACGCAGGTACAACTACTTTTTAAAAATTATTAAATTCTAGTATGATATTGCTTTTACTAGTTATTTCATTTTTCATTTATATTTTAGTTAATGACCAAAATACGCGTGTAAGAAGTTAGAAGGTTACTAAAGAAGATTTAGTTAAATTTTGCAAAGTTATTGTTGAAACAATTAAATTCAGTTTGTTACAGGATTTCTTTGCATTACTTACTCTTTTTACCCATGAAACTCGACAATTCTCATAGAAATGTTCAATATTAGCTATAAGTTGTAATTTTATTCGCCTATTTTAAAGGAATATTTTGTATCTTTCATTTAGATTAAATTTCAGACGTATTATGTAAATTGCTAGTAAATATTAATTTTATTTTTCTATTTTAAAGGAGTATTTTGCCTCTTTCAGGACAGAAAAAAATTGGAAGACAATTCTGGAACCGTAAACGCCGTTTGAAAAAAATGCCAGATGCAGATATCTATTTATATCCTCATCATTTTTCGAAAATTTTCAAGGAATAATGGTTCAAATTATATACTTTCGGATGGTAATTAAGACTATTGAATTCAATATAATTTTACATAATAGTTCTTAAATGTAATTGATAATTGTCATTAATGTTCCTAAACGTGTGTAAATCATTAACAATAATAGAATCAGACTAATCCCGAATGAAATATTTTATAAAAATTACAGTTTTCTTCAAGGAAATCGTGTAATTATATTTCTGGAAAGATAGTGTCACGGAAGGATAAGCCTTATCACGTTATGCAAATTTTTCCATTAGTATTCCATTCTATTCTCATTTGTTGTTAGAACAAAATTACAGCTTAGTTTGAGATCATTTTGTATATCTCAACTCCTACCCAATCAATGTATTTTATTAGAAAGTTTGCCAACAATGAAATCAAGGCTAACTTTCCTGATTTTGCTACAAAATTATACACATTTTTTATCTTATTCATCTTTGAATTTGATAATCAAACATCAGGAATGCGAGGACATGTCGATAATTATGAAAAGCACGTAACCCATTGTATTTATAATTTTCAGATAAGTTTTGCGTTTTGCAATTAAAAACGACTGCATACTATTACAATGTAAATCGATGCGACATAAAATAAGCAATAAAAACAATATTCAATAGTTCTTCTAACTTAGACTGCTTTCATAATTACTGACATCTATGTGAGAGTAGTGTGCATGAAAAAGTGATGAACAACCATAAATTGAGACTTGAACTACAAATGAATAAAAAATATTGATGAAGAATGAAAATTTAAAAAGTGCATAGAATCAAGTGTAGAAGTTTTAATGATAAGCAATTTTACTTTTCAGATAGTGTTGTAACCTAAATTAAACAAAATTTCTATTCAGCATTAACTCATTGGTTCTGGTAATGGATTAAAACTGGTATACTGAATTAAACTGTTTACAACTATAATTTTTTCCTCTGGATAAAAATATATCCAAATTAATTTGTTATGCACTGTTTGTTGCTCCAAGCAGTGTTTAAAATGATTATAGCGATATGAAGAGATGTTTTTGGGAGATTGTATTTGGGAGAGTCTATAGAACCATTTTATGTACAAAACATTCCTATAACTTTTACGATTAAGCCACACACTATTTATCAAAATTAAAATTTGGTATGATTTCTTCAAAATTGAATGTCTTAGACAGTAGAGGCGAAGTAGAAGAACGGTTCCCAAATTCTCATTCAACGGATCAAGATCTGTAAGAATCATCTGTTAATTACTGGAATACAAAATAGGTGTGTTGTTACTATTAAAATCTAATCGCAACATCGTAGAAAAAGGCCAAAGAAAGCGTCAGATAAGTTCTATAGACTTAATAGATCCTCCCCTCGTTATTTTTCTATGCGAGTTATTCGAAACTGGTTTGTATACGATCTCAATTGGGCAAGTGGAAAATGAGACGTTGGTTCCGCATTGCTTTGTAAATAGAGTGCAAAGGATTATGTACATGAACCATTCAGAATGTCTTAATTAGGAATTTGCAAAATAATAAAAATAGCATACGTTTTAGATTTGGATTGTGTCCGTAGAACTGAGCTTTCGCCTGCGGCATCACCGGGGCGTACTGCATCTTTATAGGAGCCCCGGGTGGTGCTCCATTCGTAATGTTCGCCACGGTTCTCCGCTGATAAGCCGCAAGGAGTTGCGGATCCTGAGACGGCGGTGGTGGAGGCCTGTGTTGGGCGGTCATTAATCTTAGCTGACCAGCAGCACTACCCTCGGTCGCGCTACCTTGCAGTCTATTCGTCAACATATTTGCCAATGCGGTTTTCGTTTTCGCATTGACAACTAACTGTTGGTCCGGTGAAATTTGAACATTGTTGGGCAAAGATGTGAGAGGTGGTTCCTGCTGCGCATTCTGTTGCTGCTGCTGTTGCTGTTGTTGTTGTTGTTGTTGCTGTTGCTGCTGCTGCTGCAGGTGTTGCAATTGTTGCAGTCTCGCCATTTGCTGTTTCTGCATGTGTAGCTGCGCTATATGTTGTGGAGTTAAGGGCTGGCCTTGTTGGAACGTCTGACCAGGCTGAGCAGCTTGGGGACCTTGTACGTTTTGTCCGGTTTGCACGACAACTTGGTTGGAAGAATTGATAGGCGTTAAAGCTGGTGGTTGAACGCCCGTGTGTACTGGTTTCTGACTAGGTGTCTGCGCTATTTGCGGCCCTATCATTTGTGGTCTTGGTTGCTGAACCCACTGCAAACCGCCTGGCTGCACTGGTTTACCGGGACTTCTAATAACCGCGATATGGGCTCCTTGTTGTGCTTGACGATTCTGCATCTGCCTTTGTAACAAAAGGTTCTTCTGTTTCTGTATCTTTTGTATAAATTGGGCTCTCTGTTGCGGATCCATTTGTTGCAATTGTTGATGGGTTTGGGCGTCCAATTGGATCAATTGTCTTGGTTGTTGAGGTGGTTGTTGAGCCCATTGTCCACTTGGTCTTTGAGCACCAATTTGTTGCTGCTGCTGTCTTTGTAATTGTAAATGATATTGTTGCTGTTGCCACTGTGAATCTCTTTGTACAATAAAACTTTGTTGATTTGGTCCCATTAATGGCTGATTTGGAGGCTGTTGTTGCAACTGACCATCCCTTATAACAAACTGTTGAGAACTTTGAGGCGCTGATTGTTGCAACTGTTGCGAAATTTGCTGAATTTTTTGTTGCTGCTGCTGGTGTAATAATATTATTTGTCGTTGTTCAGTGGTCAACTGTTGTGGAGGAGCTTGCTGCTGATTCAGCTGATGCGCTCCAATCTGTTGGGGCGGTGTAGAAATTTGCTGTTGCTGCGATGTTAATTGTATTTGTTGTTGTTGGACCAGCTGTTGCTGAGGTGTAATTTGCTGCTGTTGTGTTATGTGTTGTTGTTGATTTAATTGTTGTTGCGATATTATCTGCTGTTGATTCAACTGTTTCTGTTGTTGCGTCAACAGCTGTTGCGGAGACGACAATTGATGTTGAGGTATTTGCGCATTCATCTGCTGCGGTTGCTGTGACATTAGTGGTTGTTGCGCTCCTATTAATTGCGGTTGTGGTGTTAATTGAGGCGATGGTTGCTGGTTCAAAAGCTGTTGTTGAGTGTAGGTTGGTTGTTGTAATTGCGGATGCTGTGAAAGCTGCTGCGACATCTGTTGCTGTTGTAGTATCGTATGCTGCATATTCATTTGTTGCTGTTGTTGTTGCTGCTGCTGCTGCTGTTGAGGTGGTACTTCAGGTTGTTGTATTTGTGGCACAGATTTCATTTGAGGTACACTATTTTGTTGAGACGCTTGAGGTAACCAGCCAGTTTGAGTAACATTTTGATCGGATACAGAAGACACGATTGTGGAAGCATTCGATATACTTGTTGTAGCAGTTGGGCGTGAAAGATGTAGCTGCTGCGTACTAACAGTATTTTGCCCATTCGTCGAGAAAGGAAGGGTTGCAATAGTTGCGTTATTAGTATTGACATTATGCGATGCACTGGAAGCTACAGGTGGGCTTGGTTGATTCCAAGGCATACGTTGTTTAAGTTGTTCCAACATAGCTTTAGTTCTATCTTGTTCTTCTTGCGTAATATTGTTATCTGTATCTTCATCCATAAAACCAGTAATCATAGCTGTGGAACTATTCGGATATACTAAAAGTCTAGGGTGATATTCCACTTCACTTATAATAGTTCCTTTTCTACAGCATTCTGTTACCCAATCTGGGGTTACAATTTGTATAGGGTGCCGTGTGGCAGTTTCATATTTAAGACCAGCAGCCCTTCCAGTAATTAAATGAGTGCAATACTGGTCTAAACGTAATTGACACTTACCACCTTGTAATGTGATCATTGCCCATAGACTTTTGCTATCCGCACGGCTTACCTGAGACAAACATGCTCGTACATTCGAAAACAATTGTGCATCTTCGGGTGAAAAATAGTGTGCCCTAGATCAATAGTATCGCTAAGGAAATTAATTACTTTAAACTATAGCTAGTTAATAATTATTCATTTAATTATTTTAGTAATTATTAAAACAATGAATAAGGATACGGTAGAAGTTTGTTACATCTAACAGAATATAAAATCCAGTTTTGTGTAACTGCTGGTATTTCATAAATATCCTTCGCAGCGGAAATATCATTTTCCAATGCATCATAACCTGCTATTAGATGTGTAACGAAATCACTGAAATAATTTGATCTTTCCGCGCCACTTTCTTGTAGTAAATTTAATATCTGTAAAGAATTAAAGGTAAAGTTGCCAAGGACATGGGTTCTCTCCGATTTCAATGAGTTTTAGATATCTTGTCAAGGTCATCTCTCTCTCTCTCTCTCTCTCTCTCTCTCTCTCTCTCTCTCTCTCTCTCATTCTGAACAACATTTTTCTTTAAAGTTTTTGGCGACTGGCTTTAGTTTATGAGATAATCGCAAAAAACTTTACTTGTAAATTCATGGTGTCGATGTACTACCTCCTCTCCGATTTCATCATTCTGAACAACATTTCTCTTCAAAGTTTTTGGTGGATGGCTTTAGTTTACAAGATACAGTCGAACCTCGATAACTCGAATCTCAAGGGAAGAACTAAACTCTTCGAGTTATAGAGATTTCAACTTAACAAAGTCTTCGAGTAAGAGAGGTTTACCCTACAAAAATTTGGTTTGTACAAGAGTTAATAATTTTGTAATTTTATTGGTTTTGAGAAAGAAAAGTTCAATTTTTGGAGATAAGTTATTTATTAATTACATATAGTAAACATAATCTATATTCTATAGGCTCTTACATATTACTATTACATATTAAAGAAATCTGTAATTTGACTCTGCGTTAATGAATTAACAGATTGTTGATGAATGATATTTTCAATGGTAACCAAAGCAGAGAATAGATTTTCTTCAATATTATTGCATCTTTCTATGAAACTTCGTAAAACATTTACTTTACTGCTGTTTTGGCTTCCATGCTTATGGAAAATAATTTGAGTTAAAGGGAGTTTTATTTCAATTTATAGAAGTTTTTAAAATGCAGTGGAAGGAAATTAACAAAATTGAAAGAAGTTCAAGTTATTGAGGTTTGACTGTATTCGCAAAAAACTTTACTTGTAAATTCATATGAGTGTTCTTGATAGCGTACACTGATTCATGCGGCAGAAACATCGTAGGCCGGTTTAGGTTTGGGTTATGCTTGGAGGTCAAATCTGAGCCAACATTTACAAGTAAAGTTTGTTTACCATATGCGGTAACCCAGATCTAATCCAGACCTTACTCAAACTTACAAAAGTTTTTTGCTAATATCTCAGAAACTAAAGCCGACTGCCAACTATTTCAAAGGAAAAAGTTATCTAAAATGTCGAGTTTTATAACATATGTCAAGATCATCGAAATCAGTGAGGACCCACATCATCAGCAGTTTTACCAAATTAAAAAATGCTGGTCTTAAGAATGATTTTTACATAACTACCAGATGTATCGGTTAATAATTCTTAATTTCGGCGCTCGATGACACTGGAAGCAAGGGCATGTTCACGGTCTAAACTCTTATGTTATTTTGTTGTTATGACAATACCATTCAAAACGCCATTGATGTTCGAACGATTTTGAGTTAGCGTCATATTTTTTTTTGTGGTAAACATGTCTATTTTCAAACCAAATAAAGAGCATTTGCGGCACGTACTGCTTTTCTTGTTCAATCAAAAGAAAAACACAAGTGAAAGCCGTCGTATCCTTGTGGAAACTTATGGTGACGATGTCCTAACGCAAGACACTTGTGTGTGTTGATTCAGACGATTCAAAAGTGGTGATTTCGACTTGAAAGACAAAAAATGCCCAGGCTACCCGTAAAAAATTTGAAGATGCCGAATTGCAAACACTGTTGGACGAACAAATAGCAGAGAAGTTGAATGTTGGTCTACAAACCATTTCTGATCGTCTGCATGTCAGGGGAAAGATCCAGAAGTTAGGAAAATGGATTTTAAAAAAAAATTAAGAATTATTAACCGGTACACCTAGTATTAATTATAGACATTAATACACCTATAAATACGAGTTTGCTTTAAAAAATAATTATGTATTTTATAAGTGTTATGAATAAAGTTAATTGTTTCCCTTTTAATAGTCAATAAATTATGACAATATGTTACAATTGTTATATTAATAATGATATTTTGGGTAATGGATTCATGCAATAATGGCTAAGATTACTAAACTTTTATTTATTCGATACAGAAACATATTACGTACAAGAACATAAGTGATGCAAATCGGACTTTTCAAAAATTTCGTATCATGTCCATAGAATGTTGCAATCTGTTAAAATTGACTCCATTTTATAACCTCTACCACGCGTATTGTGATTGGTTTAAGGTAATCGAGAATAATTCACAATTTTCGAACAGTCGCAGTGCATCGATAATAATATCGCCAAATTAAGGGCATTACATGAAAGGCAATGGAAATACGCGGGAATCGGTGAAATGGCATACCTTGGGATCACCTTCGCCACTGACGTAGTATTTAACATCGGCAAACAGGGCACCATCGAATTTTAATTCTTCGAGGCCGGCCCTTATATCGCCCATCCTTGTCAAATTGTAAACAAAATCACGTTCCCCACATCACAAAAAAGCGGCACGTTTTCTAAAATCACTTTGAAACTGTATATGATATTTGATAACAAAACTCAGCCGCGACGCTTTTGTTATTATTATGATCGTAAGGTTATGTAGCTACATCGGAGTCGAACGAGCATACTTTACGTTCGATATATATCGACAATGTCAAGTGCGCCTGATTTGAACATCCAAATATTATTATATTATTATACTCTATTGAGTATAATAGAGCAAGTATAATAGAGCAACGTAACTGTGAGATAGAATTTGCTAGATATTTTATTTTAGTTTAATTTTTCGAAATTAAAAGAAAATTTTATCATATTCACGTTGAAAGAAATAAATAAATTATATCCATAAGAAGTTTAATATCTGTGATTTTATTTCAAAATCCGTTTATTCAATTTAACTATGAATTTAATTTTACAGACAAACTTTCCTGATGAAGTAGTTAGGTAACATATTTATTTTTATGGAATTTCATTAAATCTAAAATGTACTCCAACGATAACACAGCGTTAATCTTAAAAGATTAAAAAAGTTAATATAATTAACTACTTACAAGACGTGCAGACTTAATAATAGTTGTTAAATTAACCCTTCGCCGGCAATGGTCCTTTTCACTAACACGGTCGACAAATTGGATCTTTCATTTTTTATTATTATAATATTTAAAAAATCTGAAAAAGTTTGGAGATACTTCTGAATTCAATATACAATTGGTACTTAAGTTAAATGTTAAATCTTTTCGCAATAAAAATTCCGAAAATCTGAAAAGTACGAATTTCTTTTAAAATACAGTTTTGTATAGCAAACAAATATTTAAAAAAAAGTTATCGTGTACTTTTACTCATCAAACTATAACTTTTCGAGAAATCGCAAAATTTTCCAATCTTTTAAATAATATAATTATTTTGTGGTTTTAAGTTGCGGAATATTTTAGTGGATATTACTTTTTATTGGTGAATGTTGTAAGGCATTATTTTGAAGAATATGATTGAAATTGTTTTATAAAAATGAAATAATATTGTCAACGCTAATTTATTACATATATGTATATGTATATATTCTTCAAAATAATGCCTTACAACATTCACCAATAAAAAGTAATATCCACTAAAATATTCTGCAACTTAAAACCACAAAATAATTATATTATTTAAAAGATTGGAAAATGCGATTTTTCGAAAAGTTATACTTGAGTAAAAGTACACGATAATTTTTTTTTAAATATACAGGGTGTTTCGTCTAAAACAGGCCATCTAAATATCTCCTCTATCTCTGATAATACAAAAAATGTTTCTAACGTAATCTAAATGGTTTCAAAAGACGAATCAGATGGAAGAATCGTTTTTTATGAATTGTAATTTTTTAATCGTTTTTTCAAGGTCACTCGTGTTTTTTTACT
>CM052260.1:689634-767690 GCA_028455795.1 Lasioglossum marginatum | reverse complement strand
CGTGATATAAAAAACGATTCTTCCATCTGATTCGTCTTTTGAAACCATTTAGATTACGTTAGAAACATTTTTTGTATTATCAGAGATAGAGGAGATATTTAGGTGGCCTGTTTTAGACGAAACATCCTGTATATATATATTTAACGTACGGTGCTACTTGGGATAGAACATCCTGAAATTCTGGAGAAAAAGTACGGAACATACGCATTATAAAGGGCCTAGCCGCATAAGATAGTCAAAACTGCCCTTAGAGGTTTTTCAATGGCTATTGAACCATTCAAAAGCTGACCTAGAAAAACCCCTCTGACAATGAGTAAAATTTCAGCCCTCTAGCTTGCCTGTGAGGGTAGTTATAGGGTAAATTAGATTTTGCGCTTTTCTGCGCATTATCCGGTCATAAAGACGTTCAAAAATTCTGAAAAAAATTGATATATTTTGGATCCTAAGGCGCATTTTTAAGAATTTTTTTAGATTTTTCTGTTGCAAACTGTGGTCGTAAAAAATGAAAGACCCCAAAAAAATCGGAAAAATATTTTTTTCTCGAAAATATGAAAACATGCTATTCTACTGTTTGGTTCCCCGATAAAGTACTATAACAGGCAGTGTTGTCAATATTTTCAGATTTTTTGTTGTGGGACATCATTGTCAAAAACAATAAAAACCGAATTTTTTCGACGTTTCTGCTGCGAGGAGGAAAGTTACACTTGTTGGCTTTACTGTGGGCAGAGAGTAAATGAGAGTTACTCACGCCCGGGTTTTGGCCGTGCCCATTATAGTGCTGCCCCCTACTCTAGTGCTTAGCTTGGAACAGCTCCTACTTCGACTCTCAGTCCGGACAAGAACCTACATCGACTCTCAGTCCGGACAAAAACCTACATCGACTCTTAATCCGGACAAGAACCTACATCGACTCTCAGTCCGGACAAGAACCTACATCGATTCTCAGTCCGGACAAGAACCTACATCGACTCTCAGTCCGGACAAAAGCCTACATCATCTTTCGCCTTGATCAGAACGAAAAAGTTTATATTGTTTGATTCGCAGTACCCGTATTATATCCCCTTTCGTATCAAACAATTTTTATCTAAATATCTTTTTCCAAGTTCAGTCTCTCTCTTTCATGAAATGAAGGAAATATCCTGAATTAAAATAACTGTAAAAAATAATTATTTAATAAGGTCAAATAAAAAGAACGATTACAGAAGTAGACACATTATACGGAATAACTAATTTTATTTAAACAAAAAAGATCGAACAACATTTTAACTCTACTTCCAACAAATTAGAAAATGTATAAGGTACCATTTACAATTCCTTAGTATCTTTAAAAATTATGTTCAGTTTGGAAGTCGGAATTTAGCTATGGAATGGGAAATAAAAGAAAGGCGACACAAAACAATTAATCTAAAATCAAAAAATCATTTATTTCACACACACATAAAAACAAATATTATAATACATAGACAAATATAATTCAAATATTATAAAAAAAATAAATAAATAATTATTATAATACATAGCAACTTAGCGGAACGAGCCGACGGCCTCGTGTTCCGCGAGAGTAGGAACCGGGGTAAACGCACAGCGCTGTGCGAGAAGGTGAAATAAATGATACAACCGAAAGACACTGAATTGAATAATATGAACGTGGACTGTATTTGTTGTAATGGAACACTGATTAATAAATGACTGTTTGAAAGATGTGTGATAATCCGTGCTTTTACAATAGCGAAGTTCGTGTGATTCGAAGAAGCGACGGGTGACTAGTCTAGTTCGTAGTTACAAGAATTCTGGTCCGTTTTCGGGGACTCGGCGATTCCTCAGAGCGGTGTCGTTTGAGGATTGGTTCCCGAGAATCACGCGATGATGAAAGATCGACGATTGGTGGATCATCCTCGCGTGATCCTGTCGAAATCCGAAGTCGGAGCGCGAGCCGAGGACCGGCTTCGCGTGAATTCGCGATCGAGCGGTGACGTCACGACGCGTCGCTCCGAATTATTTATCGGAAGGCCGTTGTGTTCACTCTCCCTGGGAAGTCCGAGTACCAGCGGAAAGTATTTATCGCGTTTGAAACGTCGCGCCGCTGGGCGCGACGCGAAGTTTCAGGACCGTAGCCGGACCCCGTGAGGGGCTCAGAACCTATTTCCGGCTTCTGATTGGCGTGACACCTCGAGAAGAGGCGCTCAGAAGTCTTATCGCGGATCATCGTTCGTGCCGTACCAGCAGGGATTGGGCTGAGCCTGGGTTAACGCGCCTGGAGGCGCCGACGAGGAAATCGTGGATTCGAGACGGACACCTGCTCATCCTCGGCGGTGCCTCATCCGGAGAACACCACGAGTCATGCTGCCGGAACGGCCCAGGCACCCGAAGCGCCTATAGGTCGAACTCGTGTGTGCAATTAATTTGGCTTTCATGAGCTGGTTTTATTCACACTCTTGTTCGGAGTTACTTTGGGTCTTACAAGATGGTTTTATTTTTTTATTCGCACTATTATTCGGAGTAACATTGGCTCTCTTAAGCTGGTTTTGTTCGCAGTCGTGTATGCGGTTAGTTTGGTTATCATGAGCTGATTTTGTTCACACTCTTGCTCGGAGCTACTTTGGCTCTCGTAAGCTGACTTTATTCGTACTCGTGTGTGGGATTTAATTTTGTATTTCAATGTATTGTATCTAAATATGATTAGTCTGCTTCAGCTACATTATGACATCGACGAAGACTGCCACGTATTTCTAAGTTAGTTTTACTTGCCAAGCAATTATTGTCTTAGCGTCAGAACCTTCTGCTCTGGTTCATGTTTGTTTGCGACTTTGCGACTTTGCGAATCAAAGTGTTCTGCATTGATGTTTCCCTCTGTTCCGGCAAACCGAAACTAAGCCGATCCGCCTTGCCGAGTTCTCACAACCGCGTCTGATGACGTCACGCCTTCTACCTGCCCCCCGCTCTGCATACGTTTAACGCGTGATTCGGGTAAGACAAAGCAGTCGTCATCTCTCTGTCACGGTGCCCGCTCGTAACGTTCAATAGTATTGTATACATCCGCTAACGGTTATAATTCGCTCTTGCTCGTCTCCTCCGCACCGTATGACCGTCGCGTATCCAGTAGTTTTGTACAAAGGTTTTCATTACAGTGTATAAATACATCCTTACTCATTCTATTCGATTACTATTCGATTCTAGTATCCGATTCAAATATCCGATTTCTTAACACCCTCTTATGCGATTTAGTCTTTTGCCCATAATAATTGCTCGGCTTGCGTGTGTTATTAAGATCATTAGTTATGATAGTATCATTGTTAGATAGTTATCATTGTTGTTAATATGTCGAGTAATTATTGCCATAACTTCACTTTGCTGAGCTCGATTTTTTGACTCCGATACAGCCTTCTACTGTGTCGGACCTTGCTCGTATGTAGTATGTACCAGACCGGTTGGTACGGGAATTCGCGGAACATTAATGGGGTGATTTGTTCGCTCATGTAATACCTATCTCCTCGTAAAATATTCCACCCCTGTCCGTCTCTGGCGGCAGGTGGTTGGGAGAAATCGGTATTTCAGTGTGTACTCCTCTTGGCCATTGCTCGAACCAGAGCCTTCTGCCCTTTTTCGCTTTAGTTTTTCTCTTTGAAAGAATCAGAGCCTTCTGCCTGATTCGCCTTTGGTCCCCCGTGGATCGGAGACTTCTTCTCCGATTCACACCTTTTGCTTCGCGATAATTACTCGACATACCTGCGTAATTTAGTATAAGTCGTTGTAAGAAAGGGAGCCAGGGGGAATATTGCATTCGTTCTGACTCCCTTTCGGGTCTCTTATGCAGCAATCTCCTCGCGGTGAGACCTGGGCAGTCGGCATTATTCTCTATTTGTAAGAACTTCCAGCATCTTACAAGAAGTGGATACTATCGAGCTAATAGCTGCACTTTTAATAAAAATGTTGCTTTTCAATAAATTCTATTCCTGTTCTTATTCTTTTCTATAACATTTTGCAATTTCACCTTCCTTCAGAACAAAATATATGTATTATTCAAGCTGGTTCACTCCGGGCGTGAACACTGTCATATATTCTCTGGTTCACCGACTAGTATCTCGTCGGTAGCGAAACTTTTGGCGATGTTGGTATTTCAGATCACTGTTAGTTCCACGTTATCCCCGCGCCTACCTGTGCCCACTTTCCTATGTCGCAGAATAGCACAGAGGCTGACAGTATTTAGTAGTATCTCGTCAGTGGCCCGGCTCGCGCACCAGTACCATTGGCCTTTCCGGATGCGGAAAGATGCCGCAAATCATGTCCGTCGCTGCCACAGCTCCCTGCAATACAAGGCCATGTAACAAGCCCCGGCGGGGGAAATGACGATCCCTGCCGCGGGACCGGCATGGAATCCTGCGTCACGGATGCCCACGACTAACCATCACCGACAACGGGCGGCAGTTCGAAAGCCGGGAGTTCAGGGCCCTCCTCCAGCGCTACGAGATCAACCATTGGAAAACACCGCCATACACCCCGCGGTGCAACCCAGTGGAACGCACGGACCAAGTCATAAAAACTATGATCGCCCAGTTCACCGCCGACAACTAGCGGGACTGGGACCAGACCGTCGCTGCTGCCGTCTTCGCCTATAACGCGAGGCACGGGGCAACCGGGATGACCCCCGTCTAGTTAACGTACGGCCGAGAACTCGAGATACGCGGGACAATCGCGCCTCCGCTACGCGCCGCTGAACCGAGCGTCCGCCACACAGTGGTCCCAAATCGCGAAAAACCGGCCAAAACCTCAAAAATGAACTTCCTCCTAGGAGTTTGTAATTGTAGGGTTGGGTAAAGTGACGATATGATTACTGAATGCCAGCAGGGAAAAAGGTAAAAAGTTTATGGTACGGTTCAATAGTCAGTTCAAAATTAGCCTTCGTAGGAAATCGAACGCCCCCTTTTACAGTGCATAACTTTCAAAATAGTGCATCAATTTCAATTCTGCAAAATGGATGCTGTTCCTGGAAGTAAGTAGAATGTTTATCTGTTTTTGTATCTCCAAAATCGTTAGTCATTACATTACACGATGACAATATTCTTTGGAGAACGTAAAAGGTAAAACTTGATGCGCGTATTGTAGAAACGTAGACATAAGTTAAAAGTTCCAGCTCGTGCCACTAAAATTCCTTTTCTCACATGTTGCTAATATATTTATCTTTCAAAATTTATAAAAACCAACTTCCACTAGGTACCACTCCGCTCATACGAGGGTAAACTTTGTTTCTTTTCTATGGATTTTAAAAATGCGATTTTGCAATTTTAGTAAGGATCTGATATCGATGACGATTCGGATGATTAAATCTTATGTACATAATTTACGATTATACTAATTCTTGATATACAAAGTGCAATTTTGTTTGTCATTTATACATTTTTACCTATCAACCACTCAAAACACATTTAATGCGAATTGTTGTCTAAATTCTAATCGGCCATTTTGTTTTTCAAATTTTCGAGTTCATATTCGTAATCAGTGACCCCAAAGACCCCAAAAAGATCATTTTCCAAGCAAACTAACCATTTTTTAATGTACATGTCCGCCATATCCCAAGTAGCAGCGGACGTCCATAGAATGTACGTTTTACGTCCAGTTTATGTCCAAACGTTTTACGTCCATTCTGAACATTCGATGGATGTTCTTAGGACCTAAATTCTGGACGTTCTAGGAACATCCGTGTTTTTAGGTTTTATGAATGTCCTTAGGACCTAAATTCCCTAAAATCATCTGCGTCTCGCGAAAACCTCGTCTCGACGAGGATTCTACGTTGTACCGTACGGCAATACCGTACTTTCGCGAGTATTAATGACTAACGCGAGCGCCCATCTTCTCGCACTATTGTACAAGGAGCGCGGGCTCCCGGGTCGCGGCCACGTGGCCGCACTCTTGTATTCTTTACTGACGACCTTCATTAAATGAAATCAAGCCTACTGAGTCTTGTTGCTTTCGACCTGCGAGATCCGTCCTGCCGTGAGGGCTGTCCCCGTTATTTCCCTGTGTTCGAACCTCTGGCCGTTCGCGTCCTTATCCGTCGCTCGCGTTCCGAGGAGGCTCGGCGTCCGAGCTCGGCTTCTCCGAGCACGTGCGTTTTGTTGCATTTCGCGTGGTACTTTCGAGTACCTGGCGCCCGAACGAAGACCTTTCGCGTTCTCGTCGAGCCTCCCCGTAAAATCGCTTTGTCCCGGGTGGACCGTGCTTGCACGGCCACGCACGGCCCGGTCTCAGTGCCTATAAAAACCCGGGGTTGACCATTTTCGTCGGCCTTCAAACCGTGCGAAAAAGAACAACGTTGAAGTACATAAACAAAATAATAATAAACGGAAAATAAAATTCATTCATAATACAATATTAATACAATAAATACAGGTTATATTATATATAACATTTATTATAATCAATAAGAAGGATGAAATTGTTTATGTTGAGACGACAGATCACCATAATTTGGTTCCCTGGTTGTTCATTTTAATCTGAGATGTGGTTCCACATCCAAAAGCTTGTTCCTTTTTTTGACTTAATGTCTACATGAAGTTGGAAAAAGGCAAGATGTATTTCAGGACTTTCTCTGTTAAAATTGGATACACATGTTGCATTTGCAACCAGAATGATGTTAGAGTACACTTCTTATATGTTTATTTCTCAAGAATCCGTCTGAAGCTAATTCCAACAATTGCTCTTCTTCCGCATGCGATAAATCTTCTGGCATGGTTAATGTTGAACGGATATCTTATCCATTCAATATTTATGTTTAAATCTGGAAAATAGTTTGTCAGGTCCACTTGTAAATTCTCTAAGTTATACATTTGTGCTATGTTATACATTTCAGAGTATCAGCATCAATTTTACCACAAAAACTTGTTATAGACTCATGAAGAGAGGGAAACGAGTCCACACTTCTCCATTACCAAGTCTCTTTTGCCACAAATTTAATTTTGCCATGTTAGCGTTCACTTTATCTTGAACGTGAAACAATGAAATTTCTTTGCCTTGCAACGATTAGTTGAGACAATTTAAAACAGAGAATATATTTGCTAAGTACTATATGTCATTTATGTGTTTTGCCCTATCTACTATCATTACTTCTGCTATTATCTTGACTGCAGGCTTGATTAAAGTTTCTAGGATTTTTTGATTGTCACCACCTGTCAAATCCCACATTACTTTTCGAGATTGCTTTAAATCCTTAAGTTTGTTTAAAAAAAATGATTGGTTTATCTTTGTAGCTATTTGTAGTTTGTCTCAAAATGGCGCTTTAAGTTGGATGGTATCATGCTTTCATTTGTTAGATTTTCAGAACAAATGACGCAAAGTGGAATAGGCTCTTTTGCATCTCTAGTCCACGAGAATACAAATTTAAGATATTCTTTGTCGCACTTGTGAGTATTCCTTAGTGTTTTCTTAACAGGTTCTTTCAGAATTACGGCGAAATTACTTTCGAAACAACGGTGCGCAATGGCTCACAATCAGTAGATAGAGCGCGCAACTGCGGACTCCGTGGTCACGGGTTCGAATCCCGCCGCCAGCACCTCTGGAGAAATATTCCATGTGCCATTTTTAATAAACTGTGGTGTCCAAGATGGTTCGGAACCCAACTTAAAAATGAATTGTGGGTCCCGTCACTTAATAACCTAGCAGTTGAAGATGCGATGTAAAAGAACAAAGAAAAAAAAGGTTCCTTCAGAATTGAAGGTGATTCACCCTCGTTAATTTCATTATTTTCTGTTTGTTGATTGTTACTGTAATCACTGCTTTCTTTTGGTTTAAAAGTTCCAGATTTCAAGCAGCGATCCATAATCTTAAATGTTAGGGATAGAAATTATATTTAGTATGAATTATCAAAATCAATGGGGCTTACTAAAGCACATAATGAACATTTCCTATCAAAAAATCGCACGAAAGTCAAAAATACACACGCGCGCGCTGTAACAGTTCAATGTGTAGGTACAGGAGTTTTTTGTGTGACACTGTTGTCTGGGCTATGAAGTGGGGGAATGCACGGAATCACAGCGTCCGGCGACGCCACGGCTAAGCATATACAGTATCCGTTAAGTTATGTCACCATTTTTTAGGCATTTCCAGTAGTGCAATTAAAAAATGTTTTAGACGAAAGTTTTTCAGTACTTGGTGAGCTACATGTTCGCATATTCTTAAATCTGAAAAAATGTTTTTTACGTAAAAAAGTAAAGGTCACCTTGACTTTTTTAAATGGCACCATATGTTTTGGACATCATAGGATTGTTTCTGACATCGAGACGAATTTAATAGTGTATTACACTATGAACTTGAAATGACCTCAGATTCGGAAATTTTGTGCAAACGTAATTTTAATGAAAAATTATTTCTTACAATATAAATCAATATACATCAGATGTTCGAACTAAGCGATCCATCTTCTACGATACAGAGCTCCGTTCTTTGTATTAGACTTTTCGTTGTCGCCATAATTAGGGCGCATATTAGGTTTATGTTATTACATGCAATTGTTATGCGATTTCGCAGTTCTTGAACATTATTGATTGCTGTATCGTATACAACAGATTGCAGATATTCCCAAAGATAAAAATCCAACGGATACAGATCCGGAGGACGCGGTGGCCAACGAATTGGACCATACGTTCTTATTCAATGATTTCTAAACTTGTTATTAAGATATCCCCTAATTATAATAGCTTTGTGGGCAGGATACCTATCTTGTTGAAAGTACATATCGTTCCTAATGTTCAGTGAAATGTGGAAGTTTTTCTTCCAAAAAGTTAAGATATCGAGCAGCTTTTATCGAGCTTTAATATCGAGCAAATTTTCTTCGAAGAAATATGGTCCGATTAAGTGACTATTTAAAATACCACACCAAACATTGACACTTACTTTAGTGTGAAAGTTGCGATCTCGTGTCCAGTGTGGATTCTCTATTGACCAATAACGTTGATTTCGTCGATTGAAAACACTATTATTTGTAAATTTAGATTCGTCTGTCCACATAATTTTCATAAAAATTTCAAGATCCTCTTCATTAGCAGCAGCTAGCCACGCCAGAAATTCTAATCGCCGCTGTTCATCAGTAATACGCAGTTCTAGAACTAATGTCATTTTAAATGGATGATGTTTGTATCTTTTCGTAATTCTATTAATACTTTTGATCGACATATTCAATTCTTTTGCAACTTGTCGAATAGACGCGTGCGGATTGGCTTCAAAATAACTTAGGACTAACGTAAAAGCAATGATTTTTGTATAATAACATAAACCGAGACGCCCTAATTATGGCGACAACGAAAAGTCTAATACAAAGAACGGAGCCCTGTATCGTAGAAGATGGATCGCAGTTCGAACATCTGATGTAACTTGATTTATATTGTAAGAAATAATTTTTCATTAAAATTACGTTTGCACAAAATTTCCGAGTCTGAGGTCATTTCAACGTTATAGTGTAATACACTATTAAATTCGTCTCGACGTCAGAAACAATCCTATGATGTCCAAAACATATGGTGTCATTTAAAAAAGTCAAGGTGACCTTTACTTTTTTACGTAAAAAACATTTTTTCAGATTTAAGAATATGCGAACATGTAGTTCACCAAGTACTGAGAAACTTTTGTCTAAAACATTTTTTAATTGCACTACTGGAAATGCCTAAAAAATGGTGACATAACTTAACGGATACATCCTGTATACAAAACCACACATACGCAATACTAACAAGTAACCAGGCGCAGCCAAAGGCCGGTGCACCGCGTACCCCCACCAAACTCTTCCTGTCCCATAGGGGGTACGCGTACCATACTTTGGGAAACACTGCATTAGATGATAAGCCTGTAGAATTAAGAACCGCCGCACCGACCTGCGGCGCCACGCCGCCGCGAACAACCATTAGTAATAGGCCTTTAAGCCTTAAGACTGTGGACGAGAGAAATGATGGTTCGGAACCCATCTTTATAAACAGTTGGTCCCGTCGTTTAATAACCTAGCAGTTGAAGAAGCGACGTAAAAGAACGAAGAAAGAAGAGGACGAGGCAAGTATTACGGCATTAAACGCCCTAGTCAAAACCAACTCCTGCGTTTGCTCATTCAGGGCTGAGGGATCCTCGACGACAGCCGGCACTCCTCCCGCCTACGGAGTGTTACAGATGTTTCGAACAAAAGGTAATTAATATTGTAACGAAGTATCGCTTTCTCTAAATAAGTGAGCACTCTTAGAACAACAGAAGCTTTTTAGTCCTCGGATGAAGGAAACTCCTTTTTTCTTTGTCGCCTTTTTCGCCGTTATCGCCTGTGTCGCCCGTCCTCAACCGCGTCTGTCACCAGACTCTCCTTCGTTCCAGCGTCGTTTTCATAACGACGCTGTAACCAACCTGAATCTGCCGATTCTATACAACGGGCGTACCGGCAAACCCGTAACAGTATTTACGCGCCCACAAATTTCAATACAAAAAATTTCAAAAAATCTCTTTTTCGAACAAAAATTAAGGTCACCTTAACTCCTTAAATATTAAATTGCAGTTTTAACTTCATAATGTTATAGTAACAATATGACAAATACAACGAGATATAATATTATGATTTTGAGCCTACAAATAACGTTATAATAGTTTTTTCTTGCTTTTTGGGACGATTACCCTATTGTGCGTCGTGAGACGGATGGCAACGTTTACGTGGAATAATTATAACAGACATTTCTTGCAGTTGCGCATATACCAATGCTAAAATTCTTATTTATGAAATCATTCAAATTAAATACAAAACAAAGGAAAGTAATAATCGGTAAAGCGGAAATAAGATAACCGCAATAATAGCTCTCTGCCAGTACCGGATTAGTTACATGATCGGACCGTTGCGGAAGCGTGGGAGAATAGCGTCATAGAAGGACAAGATAGAAGGGGAAGACAAGTCTTAATCTGGCGACTCTAAACAGGACTGATGGGTATTAAAACACATTTGTTTTAAAAATGAAGCCTTAAATGAAAAAATGTTGTTCTTTTTTGACTTACAATTAGTTTTGTATGTGGAATCACTACTCGTCCAGTTGTGACGGTTAAGTTGCACTCCTGACGCGAGACATCCCCTCCGACCACTGCGCCCGCCGTATCACCCACACTTTCCGCCCGCTCGCGAGTCGCGCAGCCTCGTGCCTCCACCCAGCGCTGCGGTATGGTACAACTTTTCTCGCGCATGAGCGACGATTTCAACCTCAGTAAAGTAAGATTCTCGATAAAATGGGGTACCTCGAGCACCCCGCAGAATTTTAAAAAATTGTTATGATTTGATTCTGAAAAATGAATGTATAACATGTGTATTTGTGTATATTTTGTAACTCGTAGGACACGTCCTGGAATCTTTTTGTCCGGAACAGATTGTTTCGATACATTCCCGCCAATAGAACTGCCTCAGGGCTCTGCTACCTTTCTTTTTTTTATACGACGATGGAGAAAAAATGTTTTTACGCACTGTCTCCCCACCTATAGATGAAGTTCGAGGGAGAACTGTGAAGCTCGCCGAACCACTACTCACTAAAAAAAGCCCCACCGTCAGGGGACTCGTAACCCCGTCCGCGCCTTGCGCCCGGTGAGATAGTCATAGGGGCCCACTTTCCGTATATCACCTACGGCTATCTTGACGAATCACGATATATCCATTTCCAAAAACCAACGTGCGTAAAAAGACAAACATGTAATTACACCGTTAAACTTCATTTACACACTACTGCAACAGTAAACAGAACCAATCGTGTCAGAGCTCTGCTACCTCATCATCCTAATATAGATACGTTACTGTTTTGACCACGTATGCGCGATAAAAGTTGCACCATATCGCAGCACTGCCTCCACCGCGACGAGGTGTTTACTCGCGAGCGAAAGTGAGTGGTGAGAGGGATATAAGACCGACTCTCGGACGCCGAGCTTAGGGAGTCAGGCGAAGAGCCGAAGCGTACACCGACGTTTCGACTCCGGGCCTCGACTTGGGAGCTCTATCGAATGGTGTAACGGTAAACCTTTCGTTTAGGGGAGGCAGCTCCATCTTGACATATGTTATTAACAACAACATTCTGAACAATTTTTGTCATTACATAAACCCGGTGCTCGGCTTTAGTTTCCGAGATAATTGCAAAAAACTATTGCTAATACTGTATTGCATTTTCCGTTTTCGTGCACGCTCCGTGGCAACGTAAACCTGTTCCGAGGCCGCATCTGTTTATTTTTTGTTTGTAAACACGTTGTGGAGATGAGAAGCGACCATACCACACCCACCCACCCACTGTTTCACACGCACCCAGTGTTTCTAAAAAGAAGGTTCTCACATTATACGATACATGTATTATATTATCGCATTTGATTGTAAAACAAATTGGTATTGGTTTTAGTTGATTTTATATTGTTTAATATGAGAACCTTCGTCTCAGAAACACTGGGTGCGTGTGAAACACTGGGTGGGTATGTGTGGTATTGTCGCTTATGGTATCGTGTGTTGGATAATACATGTATGCTGTATTGGTCTCAGTTGATTTTATATTGTATAATGTGAGAACCTTCTTTTTAGAAATACTGGATGGGTGTGAAACACTGGGTGGGTGTGTGTGGTATTGTGTATTGGTTAGTTTATATTGAAATAATTCAAAAACTCACGAGACTTGTAACTAACGCACCGATGTATACACTGATCGCTACTGGTTCGTACTGGACCGCACATAGGTCACATTCGGATATATGGGTTCTTGCTATGTTTGTTTACCTAAGGTGTAGCTCGTTCGAAATTATGACAGCCTTACGTTGCCACGGAGCGTGGAAGAATACGGAAAATTCAATACAGTATTAGCAATAGTTTTTCGCGAATATCTCGAAAACTAAGACCCGAGCACCGGGTAGTTGTAATGACAAAAGTTGTTCAGAATGTTGTCCTCGACAATATATGTCAAGGTGAAGATGATCGGAGCTGCCTCCCCTAAACGAAAGGTTTATCCGCAAATCATCATGAACGGTAACATACAAACAACGAACACAACACCCCTCAACATCTCTCAAATCCCGACATTCAACAGATTCGGAATCTTCCAAGATTGTCTGCTAGACGAAAACGAATCTCGCCCTCCCAACTCCGAAAATTCCTATACACCCCCAAACCACCAAAACCACCAATCCACCTCCAAGATCATCAAACCATCCCCAATCTACCTACATAACCAGAACATAAATCACTCTCTTTTCATACAGAAAGTCCAAAACAAATACGGAAACAACTTCCACACCAAATTCAGTAACAACAAATTAAAAATTCAATTAAATAACACCGATAACTTCCTCCAATTCAAAGAGGAATACATTAAAAACAACCTCGAAATACACATCTACTCCCTATCCACAGAGAAAACCCTTGCGATAGTCTTAAAAGGCTTACCAAACTTCTCCCCACACGACATAATTCAAGACATCTCAAGACAAGGGCTTCACCCAACCTACTGTAGAGTAATATCTACCCACTCCAAATACCCTATCTGCAAAATCACCTTCTCCCCTGGTATCACCCTCGCGCAAGTCAAAACAATTAGATACATTAACTCCGTAAGAGCGTATTGGGAAAAATACGACTCAAAAAAACCCATCATCCAATGTTTTCGCTGCCAAGCCCACGGGCACACTTCCTCGAACTGCAGTAAGCCCTACAAATGCCTAAAGTGTAGGCGAGGGCATGACACCCGCACCTGCACCAAAACAAGAGACACTTCTGCAACTTGTGCAAATTGCAAGGATGATCACCCATCCAACTATAGTCAATGCCCAGCCCTTATATCCTTCCTACGCAAAAAGGAGATAAGAAACTCTCCTCCCTCCACCTCCCGTACCAAACAAACACCCGCTCCTCTCTCCCACGATCACTTCCCAACCCCTCCTCTAAAACCCACCTTCCAGACCATCCCAACCCCATCACCCCTACTTCTCTCTCATATGCTCAAGTCACCATGTCTAAATCCAACACTAGCCTCAGGAGAACGTCTCAGGAGAACTCAACACCACACTTAACATCCTCGACCTAATCCGTGCACCGATAATATTGACAAAGTCAAAGCAATAATTTATATTGTCCAGTCCCTTGACCAAAAACGAATCCCACAAAAATCCTTCTCTGGAACGCATGCAGCTTAAGAAACAAAATTACAGAATTAAACACCTACTTACACACAAACGAAATAAATATAGCCCTCATCACTGAAACCTGGCTTCACCAGAATGACTTTCCCTACATCCCAGACTACTCCCTACTCTGAAAAGACAGAGACTCCACAGGAGGAGGAGTTACCATGTACATTCACAAAAACAGCCCATTCGAAAACACAAATCAACCAACACTCCAAGACATAGAAGCAGTACTCCTAAAAACGAAAACAAATCCTCCTATCACAATAGGCACCCTCTACTCCCCTCCAACCAAAAAAATCCTACCTCAAGATCTCACAACCCTCCTACAAAACAATAACTTCTACCTACTAGGAGGCGACCTAAACGCCAAACACCAACTCTGGAACAACTCATCCAGAGATCAAAAAGGAGTAGCCCTCAAAAATCACCTTGAATACACACAAACTTACATAATACATCCCCAGACACACACATATTACCAATCCAAATGCAAACCATCCACAATCGACTTCTTCCTCACAAATCTTCCATACAAATCTAAATGCTACACAACCCAAGACCTCCCTTCCAACTATCTACCCGTAATTCTCGAAATCCACACCAGAAACACTACAAATTACATAAATAAAACTCTATCCACCGACTGGGAAAAATACCGCTCCCTCTGCAATAACCATCAACTCCGTACTGCCCTTTCCTCTTCCCAGGAAATTGACCACCAAATAAATATCCTCACAGACACCATAAACCAAGCACACAAAAAAGCTACTACCTGGACCTCCCCTAACACCGATCCTAAAATACAATCCAACACCCTAGCACTCCTAATCCATCAAAGGAACAGAGCCCGCAGAAAACGCCAAAAAACATCAAACCCATATTAACTTCAAAGGAACATCCTCACAGGCAAAATAAAATTAGAAATCGCCAACATCCAAAATACCATCTGGAAAAACAAAGTCCAAAACCTAAAAATCAAAGACAACTCCCTCTGGCAAATATACAAAACCCTCAAATCCAAAAATCCCACAATCCCCCCCTCATAGACCCTCAGAAACTAGAACACACATCCGATCTCCAGAAAGCCGAACTACTGGCCAGCACATTTCAAGAAATACATGACAACTCCTACTCTCTAAACTCTCCAATCCAAAACCAAATTGAATCCTACCTCCAAAACCCCAATACCACACAACCAAACCCCCAAACAAATCACTATCGCCCTTCACAGTCCCCAACAAAACACCAGGATCAGACCAAATCTCCTCCCAAAAACTAAAAAACCTCCCTAAAAAACTAATCTCCAAATATATTACATCTATAGACAAGCCATCCAATTAAACTACTTCCCACTTCCATGGAAAACCGCCAAAGTCATTCCCACCAAAAAACCACAGAAAAACAAAACTATCCCCACTAGCTACTATCCATACTAGAAAAATCCTAGAAAAAATCATTCACATCCAAATAACCGAGCACCTTGAACACAACTCCATCCTTACACACAAACAATTCGGCTTTAGAGCCAAACACTCCACCATACAACAAGTACATAGAGTCACAGAACATATCACTCTAGAATACAATAAAAACAGATCAACAGGCATGATTCTCCTAGACCTTCAGAAAGCCTTCGATTCATCTGGCACCAAGGCCTACTATACAAATTACACCAAATAAACCTCCCGTCAAACCTAATCACTATAATAAAAAGCTATCTCTCAGATCGAACCCTCTCGGTCTCAGTAAATGGCACATCCTCCCAGCCAAGAAAAATACAATCTGGAGTTCCCCAAGGCTCTATCCTAGCCCCAATCCTATTCAATGTCTACATCAACGACATACCCAAACACCCCAACACATACCTAGCAATATACGCTGACGACACAGCTATATACTCCTCCTCCTGGCAACCCACCCAGGCAGCAAAACATCTCCAATCACACCTGAACCTCCTAACACAATTCTCCCGCAAAAAACGAGCCCCAGAAAAGCTCACAATAAACTCAACCCCGATCCTCTGAGTTAAACACGACATCTACCTAGGTTTAACACTAGACCACAACCTAAACTGGCAAAAACAATAGAACACCGAATCAAAAAAACATGCCCGATCATCAGACTCTACCCCTTAATCAATATAAAAAGCCCCCTAACTGACAACTTAAAACGACTATTATACTGTGACGTTGCAAATTTTGCGACGTCACTTCTCCGTTAATTACGATCACGATTTAGCGAAAGAAGGGACCGGTCCGACATCTAACGAGACACGACCAAAATCACAGGATTCGAGAGCGCTCCCTAGGAAATTCCGTAGTTCGAAAATTACAAATAATGACATCTGTCGCGCGTGCCGAGAACGGCAAGTTTACAGGGCTGTGTCACGGACACGGAAAAAGCACCCCAATCATCCGGAATTTCCCGAGGAGAGCGACGCAGCACTGGAAACGCCCGCAGAGAACAACTGGCGAAGCCCCGTGCACGGGCAATCATCACTTGGAACGAGAGCACACGGGCCACCAACCCGGAGGCGCCGAAGGGACAGGAGCTCTTACGAAACACCACGTCGTCTCGATATTTCGCGGTCCCGACGCCGCCTCATCCCGCTGAAAAACAGAGCTCCTGCGTGGGTGGTGCGATCGCATTCAAGGGAGGTCGAGCCTCCACCGGTCGACAAACGACGGGATTTTCGTTTCGCGTTATGGTCTGGGGCCCGAGGACCTTCGTAGGGACGCTCCTGGTGACTAGGACGTCGCGGGGGATGGCTCTTTGGCACACGTACGATGGTGCACAACGAGATGGCGTACAATTCTTTTGCACACAGCTCGATTGCGCACACGGTTCTTTTGCACACAGCATTATTGCGCATACGGTTCTTTTGCACACGGCAATATGGCACACACAACAAATGACGGATTGCGCACAGAGAGAATTCAAGTTGATGTGCAGGTTTAACAAATATTGTAAGAACTGCACTAACATTGTGTATAGTAATCTAAAAATTATAGAATCAGTTATCGGTATATCTTTTACAATGTTTATATTAACTCATTCATAATTACAAAATAATATTTAAAATGTCAGTAGCACAATAAACGCATTTAATATAGATTGTATGGAAAATAAATGACCGTAAAATTTTCTCATATTTTTATCAACTTTTCATAATAAGCACATCTTACACAATCACCTATAAAACTAATATCACATCATGACAAATTCTGATACAATAAACAGATTATGCATAGAAAATATAACCATAAACTAATCACACAGCACAACTCACGATGGTAAACATCAACTTGAATTCTGTGCAAAAGAACCGTGTGCGCAATAATGCTGTGTGCAAAAGAACCGTGTGCGCAATCGAGCTGTGTGCAATCGTCCGTGCGCCATCTCGTTGTGCGCAAAAGATTTGTGTGCCAAAGAAGGCCTCTCGACGTCGCGTGCCGTTGACGCGCCAATTAGGGAAATTCGGGTATGTCGAGTGGGGGGAACAGAAATCGATCCGCCGAACGAGCGAGAGTCGATGGATCACTGTTGCGCTGGCTTCCGAATCGTCAATTCGCATTTTTGGTTAAGACGCTCCCGAGCGAGAAATTCCGTCGTGCACAAACCGTCGCCGATTTTCCCGGGCGAGCATCGCGCATAAAGTCGGTCACCGAAGTACCGTGCGAGGTTGTGCGTGCGAGAATTGAGGTTCCCGTGTGGGATTACGACGTCCACGCGCCGTTCAACGCGTGACGACGGCTCCCGGAAGCCATTGTACCCAGCTTCCAGCACGCGGACTCGAAGGGGCAAAGCGAAGCGGTAAGTCACTCAGTGATCTATTCGATATTTTCTTCGCGAGGTGGCTCGATTTCTTGTCGCGTGAGGACGAACGCTTCTCGTTCCGTCCTCGAATTTTCGCGTGTGCCGAGACGCAAGGCGCCTCGAGCCGACGGCTCGTGTGTCCACTTCCGTGGACATTTTGAGCAGTAGATTCTCGAGAGAGTTTTCCCCGGGTATCGCGTTTGCGGAAGTTTCCTAGGAGGAGCAGCGTCTCGCGAGAATAGTCTCCTAACGTCTCGAATCTTGTGTCTCGCCGATTCTCGAAGCGCGTCCATCGGAACTCGATCGCGTAACCGTTATCGTACGCGCCGAATCGACTTGCGTGCGGAAGTCATCGCGGTGGTCCCGTACCACGTCGGTCATCTGCATCTCGCGCGATCGTGTCGTCCGGGATTCTTGGAATCGCTTGTTGTATCGTCGCGAATAAAATCTGTACGACAACCGCGCTGCGAACGAACATCCATCGCCACAGTATATGAAGAGCGCGGTCTCTCGGGTCGTGGCCACGTGGCCGCCACATTTGTATCACCTGACGAAATAAACATCTTATAGAGCTCACGTTGTCGTTCTCTGATTGTGTCTGCGAGATCCGCCTTGCCGTGAAGGCTATCCTAGCGTCCCCGTGTCCGAACCTCCTGGTTTCGCGGCGTAATTTCCGATCCGCATACTTCGACGGTTTGCCCCTCGTGCTCGGCTTCTCCGAGCTCGAGAATCGCATCGCGTTTCGCGTGGCACCCTCGAGGTGCCTGGCGTCCGAACGAGTTTCCGTAGGCGGAACGTTGAATTGATCCGTTGAATTCCGTTGTCCCGGGCAGACCGCGTGTACTCGGCTAAGCGCGGCCTGGTCTCAGCGCCCGCAAGGCCCGGAGTTGGCCGTTTTCCCGAGCCATCCCGCTCGGCGGAAAAAACCAACGTGACAATACATAGCCTGCGCCAGATCCACACTAACATACGGACACCAGATTTGGGCCACTGCAGCCAAAACCCACTTCATCAAAATCCAAAGACTACAAAACAAATTCCTCAGAATAATACTAGACGCATACAGAGAATCCCACAGACGAAATCCATGCAGCACTAAAAATACCTACTATCCCTAATTTTATCATATCCTCTCTCCCCAAATTATTCACTCATGACCATACAAACCCTCTAAGCTTCAACAGGAAAATACGACAAATAAAATTCCCACCAAAATCAGAAGAAACAGCTACACCCCAAAAATGCTCCTTGACAACCTCCCAAAGTCCCAGAAAATATAACCCATCCCCCCCCCCCTCCCCAAATCTCAAGCATATAGGTTTTTTCCTCTATAAAACACCCATTAAGGTTAACCCAACCCCAAAAACACCTCACATGACACTACTAATTTTTCACCTTTTCAAGCTTTTATACAGGTTTAAAGGATATCTTTCCCCAGGTACTGTAGAATTACCACTCAAGTGAAACTTGGAAAAAAAAAGAAAAAGCCCGCTCTCTGATTCCTTATTTGAATAGTAAGTACCTCTGTGAAATCACGTTCTCACGCCGACCGTTTTTCGCACGCTCTCAACCCGATGTGTCGTCGCTCGTTGGTCCGTCTACCCGCGTCCTCAACACGACGTGTCCTCGCCCGTTGAAACGATCCGTCCGAACGAACTAGTCTCCGTGTCGACGTGCCGTCGAGATGCGGAAAGCACAATGCATCAGCGACACCGTAACCGCGACGATACTCGGCATCTACGTGGACGCATTCCAACACACTGAGCCTCGTCGATGAGCCCGCGTCCGAGAACACTGCGTCCGCGACCACGCACCGTGAACTTGTAACCCGCGAGGCAGTGACAGTGAACCTTCGTTAAAGTAGAAACGTGTGTCGTTATTTCGAACCCGCGCACCACGTCCTCCCGCACCGACCGATCTCCTCGCCGCCGGTAATATAATCGAACCCCGGCTCGGCGAGTTATTCAGCACGAGGAGGTACCGCTGCGATCGACCGACCAGTACCGACTGTACCAGCATCGACCGACGAACCGGACATGTTATATATCTAATAATGTAAACAATATTTTCATTAATGATACAGGAATTTTTGGTGGCGCCTCAGAGTCGCCATTCGAGCCTAACCGACTAAGGTTGAAAATAGTTAAATAATAGATTTTAGGAAGAAATCACTAGGAAATTGTTCAATTTTTTAACAGTCAAATTGCCCCCCACCCCCATCGGACGTGGGCCCCACGTTGGGGAAAACTGAGCTATACCCTTTCACACACACAACAACGAGATTTTATATTATTTCTACATAAATATAATACTACTAAATGAAATAAAGAGTATATATTTAAAGTTTTTATCACACACATTACCTGCTTCAGTAATGTCGCGGTCCAGCTCCCATCGCCTGTTCCGAGCAGGGACAGAGATCGTGTAGGGAAACTATTTTTCTTATGATCGCGCCGAAAGTACAAAGGATGCCGAATGTAAAGAAGTACAACATGTAAACATGGACCGCGCTCGGCGACCGAAGCAGCTCGAGCTTCTTGGTCCCTCGCGGGAATGCCCCCCCCCCACCGTAGAAGGGGTAAGCAAAGGGACACTGATCGTGGAGATCCTCAGGGAGCTAGATTGCGACATTACTCTTGTAAGATAATTAAGAAATTCAGCTTATCGGTATGTCGGGTGATTGAAACAACGCAACACTTGAAAACATTGTTTACTTTATTGTATACTCTTCTTCATTCACAGAATAGGTACATGTCAATGTCTAAAATGCTTTTCGCTGTATAGTCTATCGAAACTGTTACGCATTGTTCAATCTTTTCTATTTCTTCGTTTTATTCGAACTTGTGCCATTTCTCTGTCACTCTCGCTCTCATCTTCTCCTCTCTTCCCAGCTATCTTTCTTTTCTTACTACTCTCTCTCTCTCTCTCTCTCTCTCTTTTTCATACTCAATCGTTCTAATATATTATAACCATACATTTCCTATTTTCTTTAATGATTCTTTAAATTAACATTCACTCTGTTCCTTTCGTTCATAGATAAATAAATTATAAGCTAGTATGTACAAGATCTACATAGATTTCCTCTCTTATTTAGTAGTCATTTGTCACTTAACAAATTTATTCATTTTGTAAAGACTCTAGAAATATTGAGCTTGGTCTGGTCAGTATACTTCATATGTATATCCCCATTAACATTTGTCGACTTGTGTGTATATATACATATTTTCGCAAATTATGTTATTCATTACTTCGTAGTATCGAATATTCATCTGTACGATTGTGATTCATCTCTTCAGCAATTTGAGTTGCGCAAATTTTAGACCTTCGTACAATTTGCAGAATCGTTAAGTTAAACTTTGGTTATTGTAAAATTAAAACTAATCATTTGTAAATTTGTATGTACATGAATATATGTGTCTGTGTATGTGCATATGCATGTGTCCTGTATGTAGATACGTGCGTGTGTGTGAGCGTATCGTTTTGTAATAACAAATTCATAATTATTTCAATCTTATTAACAAAGATTTTAAGGGGTGTCAGTAATATAGACTGGCTAGCTCTATAAACAAAAAATCGTAACAATAATTAACACTAGTTGCTACAACTGATGCAAGATTCATTGGCACCTGGTAATCCAATAAATTTCTTATTGATGTCTGGTATGGAATGAAAGCTTAATTGTATAATTTAGTTTAATATCCGTCTCGTGTACACAATTACATATTTAAGTGGGTGCTTAAGTTTTAATTTTACATATTCCAAGTATAATATCCTCTCAGGCACCTGTGATTATTTACAATTCAAGGACTGAAGAATTCAAGTGAAATATTAATTCAAAAGAAAAGAGAAGGATGCCGACGCGCCTTTGCGAGTGTGCGGTGACACACACACACACACACACACACATCGCTAGATCCGCGTATATGAAATTACAAGGGTTTTTTGTCGACGCAATGACGCTTCAACATCGCAACGAGGTGTTCAGAAGTGGTCAATTGTGATTCCTAAAAGTCCAATCTATATGGCTCCAGAGCCCAAAATGCATATTTTTACGTTATCGTGGAGTTATGGTGGAGTGTGCCACCGCACACTCGCAAAGGTGCGCCGCCGCCCTTATCAGATGTTAAATTTGAACAATAATGTTATAAATCGAATAAAACCGCAATAAAATAAGTAATGTTTATTGGATTAAGAGGATGCCCATATAATGTGTTATTTGTAATACAGTAATATCCCATTCTAAGTCAATTCTAGGTTCTGTGTTGTAACATATATCGGAACAGGACATTATTTTTTTGTGGCTTCGTCGACCTCGCTGAACGTAGAAAAGGACCGCATGTAAACACGAACCGGGCGACCGAAGGCACAACAAAAAATAGCGTGTCGGTGAGACGATACTAGTGCAATACTGAAACTTCTTTATTTTTTACTTATTTTTAATCTGTATATTCTAATGAAATTTTACCAATATATTTGTGACATTATTCTGATTAAAATGACACCAAACAAGATACAATTTGGCGCATATTTACTGTACATGTAAAGCATAACTTACAATTTACCTATATGTAGCATATGTTTAAATAAACAACTTAACATCTCGAAAATTATGTTCTCAAAGAGACTAGAAGTTTGCAAATTAATGGAGCTACAGCTCGATGGAGTTTTTCAACGACTCATTTTAATCAGAAATATGTGACAAATGTCTTGAGAAAGATTGAATAAGAAGAAAGTTGAAAATAAAAAAGTTAGCATCGCATTGGTAGTTTAAACAATACAATAAGTTTGGAATTTTTGCCGACCGTCGCGGTCGCTGTTTCTCTTCCTTTTTCGCTCGCTATGTCCTAAAGTTACTCCAATTAAACCGTCAATAAAACTACTAAATACAGTTAAAATTAGATCGTGTCTATTGTCATTTTAATCAGAAAAATGCCACAAATAAGTTGGTGAAAGTCCCATTAAAAAATAATGAAAAATAAAGAAGTTTTCTAATTGGATTATTAGTGGTTCATACCGATATACTCGACCCGGTATCGGATTACGCGGCATGTTTACACTGCTCGGCGACCGAGACAGCTCGAGCTTCTTGGCCCCTCGCGAGGTATGTTCCCCAGTGGAATGGGTAGGCGAAGTGACACAGAGCGTGACTCCTCTTCCAGACTTAGAATAGAACATTACTGTAGTAAGAATGGAAGAGGAGCAAATATGCTTTTCATAAGCTTTGCAATATAATGTGTGAAGGTGAATCTCTTAACTGTAACGAAGTTTTATTCTTTTCTTGCTTAAAAAATTCAGTGACCTTGAGAAAATTATTTTATGAAGAAATCTCAACTTTAATTATTTTCAATCATGTGTCGAGACATTATAATTTGAAACGTTACTAAATAATTAGAAACAATAAATAATGCGTTATAAGTTCCAACTAAAGATTTATAATGTCACGGTCGCCAAAACATTCTTACTCAAACAAAAACAGGTATTGCTGTACTTTAATATACCGAATCCAAACTTAAAATCAGAATTTATTTATCACATCCTGGTTTTCAAATTTCGTTTTCGTTTGACGATTTTTTTTGGAGCGAGTAACATTTATTTTTTCGTCAAAATAATGAGAATTGATGTTCAAAATGTTTGCTTCGGTCAAACAATGAAAACTAATAATTCTCCTCACTGTTACACATGAATAATTTTAAATTAAATTGAATGCAAACCTTTTATCTCAATTACAAAATTGTCTGAAAAATGCCCTCTTATAATAGAAATTGTCTATAAATTAATTTCATAATAACAAGCAACAATGGAGCAGTTTCATTGCCAGATAAAAGTAGGAAATATTTTTTAGTTTGAGAAACAAAGTAGAGGAGAAATATAGAGAACGTGATAGGACATTTTTATTGGTTACATCATGTCCTATGTCCTATCACGTTCTCTATGTTTTCACGTCTCTTTACTTTGTTTCTCAAACTAAAAAATATTTCCTACTTTTATTTGGCAATATATATATATATATATATGATATCATGAAATATTAGCAGAGAGTTGGTGAAATTACCAATTTTATAAATATGAACAATTACATGATATTACCCAGAAAACAATCTACTCTTGAGTTGCTACGAATTTGCCACCAAAACTTGACTATAAATTGCAACCCATGTGTTTCTTTGAGCAAGTCCATACCAAATTTAGGGCAAAACCATAGCAGATCCTGCCTTCGTGCAGAAGGCAGGTCGGTCGCACCAAGGAGGGACCTTTTTTTTCTTTGTTCATTTACGTCGCTTCTTCAACTGCTAGGTTATTAAGCGACGGGATCTACTGTTTATAAAGGGTTCCGAACCACTTATTTTGCCAACAACACGTGAAAAGCGACCGGGGGCCACTTCCCGTCTTTTACCGGACGGTTACCCATCCGCGCGTCGTTCACGTTCCACGCTATTTAACTTCGGTGATCGGACGAGAACCGGTGTTTGCAACGGGACAATGGTCGTTGACACCAAGGGGGGACCTAACCTTGCTCTAACAAGGGCACGGCACGGTAGTCGGGAACCGGATTTTCCTGAAACTTGCAGTATTTGAAGATGACTGAATTGAAGAAGCATTTGAAAATCTCTATATCCAGTTATAAAGAGTTCGCGTTAACTATGAACAAGACTGGTAATCAGTAGGCCGCTGGTTCGAGTCTTGCTTAATTGCTTTGTGCAAACATAGAAGATTTGTAAAGGACAACCGGAAAACCCAACAATGCCGAGAGATATAAATAGAAAATAATATTCTATTTAAAAAATAAAAATAACTGTTCAATCTGTGCGATACCAGAGAAATTTTTATGAATGTTAATGAAATGTGTTTTCCGCTAGAAAAGGCGTGCTCTTGTACAAACGCTGCGTTTATAGTGTGTGCTAGATGCCGAAAATATTATTATTTCCCATGCTTTTACGATGAGTATCACTCTGGGTCGTATCATACTAACACGTAATCTTTTTTTATTAATAAAAAATGTGCAATAATAAAGTAAATAGTAAATATAACACTGTATTATTTTTATGTTCGATTTTTTTTTCAATACAATACATTCAAACACAAATAAAAAACATGCATTTTCTATTTAAAAAATAATTGTTTAATGGCAGATTTCATGAATTTTAGGATTAAAACTGAAAAAAAGAAAAAAAAATGTCGACAGCAAGACTCGAACCAGCGACCTATTGATTACCAGTCTTGTTCATAGGTTAACGCGAACTCTTTATGACTGGGTATAGAGATTTTCAAATGCAATTTTCTCGGAAAATCTTGAGAAGCGCATGCTACTGCTTTGCTAAATTACATTTGGATACGTCATCTTCAAATACTGCAAGTTTCAGGAAAATCCGATTCCCGGCTACCGTGCCGTCTCCTTGTAAGAGTAAATATCGAGCAAAATCGTCATTATTTTAAGATTTGTAGATAATTACATTATTAAAGATACACGAAACTAAAAATTATATAATTTAGAAGTTTAAATAAAATTCGGTTTCCCCTTCCACAGCGAGGTTTACTCCGATTTTGCCCGACATTTACTCTTATAACAATACTAGGTCCGCCATATTAGTGCGACCGACCTGCCCTCTATACGAGGATAGAATCTACCTGCCTATTCCTTCGATTTGTCATCGAATTCTGCCTGCAGACTTTGCACTCAAATTGCGACCCATCTGTTTAGACCAGGCATGCACAACTCGTAGCTCGAAGATCGGCTTCTGAGCGGCTCATAAGCGGATCCTGTTGCGGTTCTCCCCACCCTACGTGTGCCAGCCAGCTCGCGTCCGGCTCACGAGCCGAGTCGAGAGCTCGCGCTCCCAAATCGTCCATGTTTGGTTTAGATATTGTGCATGTCTGGTTTAGGCGTAGGCTTCCCATTTGTCGACGAGTTTTGGTCGGAAAATTCATAGCAAATAGGGACCAAATTCTGCTCCAACCAAGGTCTTGGTTTTTCTCGCAAAGTACGATTACGAAATTTAATCAAATCAAACTTTGCTTGAAGCGGTTTGGCTGACTGGGTAATAACTCAATGTACCGATTGATTGTTTAATTTGTGAATACGATGGATTATTCTAAAGTGTATGATATGATGCTCCAAACTTTATTTCATGTCACTTGAAATCCTTCTTAAAATCTCCTGAAAACTAAAATCAGAAAAAATCTGATGTCAGATTCAGATTCAATATACCAAAGCAAGAAACAGGTCTGAAATATTTGTTTAGTTTCTTAGGGTAAAGAACGTATTCTTTATCAAGTAATGTGATTGGAACAATATATTTGGTGAAAAATATTTGTAATTTATTTTATACAGGCAATATCTTGTGAGGTAATATTATTCTTATAAGGTGTCTCATAATCTATAATATATCAGAAAAACATCTGATTTACTATTCAGAAGTAAGGCAGATATGGAAACACAAGATTTACTGTTTAAGAAAACATTTTAACAATACGTTGACTTACCCAACCTTGTAGAAGTCTATGAAACATACCTTGTACTTTCCATTCATATAACATTTCTATCCTTAAGGCAATTGAGTAACGTAAACCATTTGTAAAAATCTATCAGCTTCTTTTCCTTGATCATAACATCCTTTAAAGTATTTTTTGAACATAGCAACGATGATAATAAAATACAAGTATTTGCATTTTTTAATTTTAAGATTGTTCGATCTGTGAATAAACATGTAACAAGCAATTTTTTATACAGATATATTTTAAATGAAATGTAGTTTGTGTGCTACATTCATGTAAAAAAATAACATACGTTTTACTCGAATGGAAGAAACCCAGTAAGCAATCTGCTCTTGATTTGTTCTGAATTTGCCAGAAAAACTTGTCTACACATTCCCATCTATCTGTATCTGCATTAGACTCGGTAATTGAGTGGAAGATTTTCAGACGCAATTCCATGCCAATTCCATGCCAAATCGACGCCAAACCTTGCCTTTAACACTAGGTTTACGGGACCCATCAAAATGACGACTTCTAATATTCTTAATGTGCGATTATTGAGATTGTAAAGATGTTTCCTTGAGGAATTATTTACCTCGGAATTATTTACCGAGGAATTAATTAATTTATTTTGGAATACATTATTGGAAAAATGGCCAAAAATTTGGATAGACACATTCTTGTTATGTTTATACAATAATGTGAAATAGTTATTTCTAGAGCTCCGTAAACCTAGTGTTAAAAAGAGAGCAGGTCGGTCGCACTGGACCTAACCTTGCTTTAAGAGTAAAGGCTATATCCGGGTTTGGTGGTGAAATTCACCCCCGGCGTGATTTCAATCGAGCTTGGATCATTCGATAGCCTATCCAAAAAGACCCCTCTTTGCCAAATTTCAGTCCCATATCTCATCTGTAAGGGTAGTTATTGAGAAAAATCGAAAAACCAGTTTTTGGCCCATTTTCCTTATTTAATGACAATTAAAAATACTAAAAAAAATCTGACACATTTCGGATACTAAACCACATATTTGGTATCATTTTCAGATTTTTCCGTTGCAAACTCTGGTTGTAAAAAATGAAAAACACGAAAAAAATCGAAAGAATGCAGATTTCATATAGGAATATAAAGAGCACTATCACAGATTTAATTTAGCAATGAGATATTACCGTAAGTAATAATAATAATAATATTTTATTCCCATTGCGGGGTACAAACGCGGACCTCCGCTCCGCTTACAAACTCCACATTTCCTATCTACCAACGCTTCTATTTAGAGAGAGAGAGAGAGAGCACACCGTTCACTCATTCCTCACACATCCACTCTCTGGACCCCCGATTCCGCTGCTCCTCCTTTCTCTCATCTCTTCCACTCTCTTTATCCATACCTCCCCTTCTGCTTCCTCCCCTAATACCTCTGCCACTACTTCCTGCCACCCTTTATCTCTCCCCCAATCCGTACATTCCTCCCATACATGCTCCCACGACTCTACCTTCCCAATACCTTCCAATACCTTCCCCCTTTCATTTTACTCCTTAATCTATATCCCGCTACCAATTGCCACCTCTTTTCCTCCCAATTCTTCTTCAAGTACCCTGGTATACCTTCTCCTTTTACCATCTTATACCATCTATTGTACCTCGACTCCCTTATCCTTCTCCACCTTTCCTCCCTTTGGATACTTTTCTCCTTTCTTATCAGCTCTTCCCCCCTCAACTCCTCTACTTCTTCTATACTCCACCCCTTACTCTCGTAAAACCTTCTCCTCTCCTTGTCCCATCCCGCCAACGCCCTTCCTCTCCTTGCTCTTTCTCTTACCTCCATCCAGCATTTCCTCGCTAAGTGTACCCCCCTTTTCCTTCCACGCCCTCATACCAGCCCTTCTTGCCAATAACTCCCTCTGTAATTCCTTTCTTACCATATACCCTGGCACACTTCTTTCTACTCCCGACACCCATCTTAAATACCTCTCTTGTACTCTCTCCATTTTTTCCCTCTCTTTCCATCCCCATAACTCATTACTGCCCACCCTAATCTATCAAATAACCATATTCTTCTACCCCAGTCTTTTGCAAATTTCCTTTTTCCTATTCCTACACTTGCCTCATAGCCACCGCCCCTTTCCTCACCCTCTCATCTACTTGTTCCTCTTGCCTCCCATTCACCGTCATCACATATCCCAGATACTTAAACTTCCTCACTTTCTCTATTTCTTCGCCCTTCCACCACCACTTCATCCTCCCTCTCCTCCCACCTCCCTTTTTACATCTCATCATCTCCCGTTTTCCCCACATTCACTTCCAGCTTTTTCTCGTCTACATATCTTTCCAGTCTCGCCACTAACCCTTTCATCCCATCTTCATCTTCTGCCAACACTGCTATGTCGTCCGCATACGCTAACGTGTATTTCTTCTTCTACCTTCACTCCCCCCCCACCTTCCTTTCTTCAACTCCTCCTCCATATCTGCTATCAACACTGTAAACAAGATTGGACTCAATGGGCAACCCTGCCTTACCCCTTCAACCGTCCAGAAATTCTTCCCTTCTTTCTTCCTCACCCTCACCTTACTCCTCGTTTCCCTCAGAACCTCCACACATCTCTTCACCAACCCTTCTCTTATCCCCGCCTTCCTCATCAATCCTGCTAACACCTCTCTATCTACTGAATCAAACGCTGCCTTCATATCCACAAACAATACTAGCATCCTCCCTCCCTTCTTAGCTATCTGCTAAGGGGAGGGAGTACCCCTTTTTCCTCTATCTCCTTCCTTAGCCTTCCGCTCACACCGCCGCATATACTTTATATGCTGTCTGCGTCAACGTCACCCCTCTATATTCCTCCACTTTTTCTCCTTCCCCTTTCTTAACTATTGGCACTACCACCCCCTCCGACCAATTTGGCCAACCCCCCCTCTCCACACCCTATTACATATCTCCCATAATCTTTCTCTTATTACTTCCCCTCCATGTTTCCACACTTCATTTGGAATCCAGAAATGGGCAATTTTTTATCTAAAATTTTTAAATAAAAGATAAACGAAAGTTATCTTTTATTTGTATTTATTTTTCTGAAATACATATTCGACACAGTTTATCTGTAAGATGCTCTCCAGAAATTTCATTCGTCATCTGAAGTTTATCGAAGCTCGAAGTAACGGCGTATTGCGTATTCAATGCCTCTAGCGGCGAGATGTTATTCGAGAGGCACTATCCGTAAGATACAGCTGAGAATTTTCAGTTTATCTTTCACGATTATTTGAGAGTCGATGGCAGCGCCACCATGTATCTTACGGTGTATTCGTCAGATTTTGGCTACGGAAATTTATCTGTCAGATTTCAATGGAAAAATTTCATCTTAACCTTAAGATTTATTCGAAGCTCGATGTGGCAAGATGATTTATTCGATTGTTTTATTCGTAACGAGTATTTCGAAGAGATAAAAATCAGATGTATCTTTATTCGTAATTTTTATTCGACTTCAAATAACTGACATTGACATCCTGATCCGATGTTGCCAAAACGTAATACGTAATACGTATTAACTATTTACAGTACGTAGTGACTTTCATTAATATTCAATATTCGGAAACTCTTAAAAGAACGATAATAATTGTTTAAACAAATAGATTTGTATTATTTAAACGATTGTTTAAACAAATGGATTTCTATTATTTAAACGATTGTTTAAACAAATGGATTTTTATTGTTTAAACGATTGTTTAAACATATGGATTGTTATTATTTAAATGATTGTTTAAACAAATAAATTTTCATTATTTAAACGATTGTTTAAACAAATAAATTTTCATTATTTAAACAAACGTTTAAACAAATAAATTTTCATTATTTAAACAAATGTTTAAACAAATAAAAAGTCTTCTAAAGACTTTTACTCATTGCAAAACGTGACGACAATTGTTTAAACAATAACAATTGATTTGTTTAAACGATCGTTCAAGCAATAAAAAATTATTGGTTTTAACATTTGTTTAAATAATAAAAATTTATTTGTTTAAACAATCGTTCAAATAATAAACATTTGTTTGTTTAAATATACGTTTAAATTTGAAATGATAGAAATTTATTTGTTTAAACGATTGTTTAAATAATAAACATTTATTTGTTCAAACAATTGTTATCGTCCTCCTAAGAGTGTGCGAATATTGAATATGTATTATGTATTAATGAAAGTCATTGTATCTACTACGTACGTATTACGACATGGCAACGTCGGATCAAGATCTCAGTTATTCGAAGTCAAATAAAAATTACGAATAAAGATACATCTGATTTTCATCTCTTCGAAATACTCGTCACGAATAAAAGCGTCAAATAAATAGTCTGGCTAAATCGAGCTTCAAATAACGAATAAAGATGATAGATAAATCTCGAGCGACATCTGGATTCTAATAATCCATATGAATACGAATCTATTTCTTCCAATAAAATCTGACAGATACTCTGCGACCAAGTAACGACAGATACAACCGTAAGATACATCGTGGCGCTGTATTCGGCTCTCGAATAAAAGTTGAAGATAACGAGAAAATTTCTCGGCGAGACAGACGAATAAACTCTCCAAACCGAGTGCTCGAGAGGTACAGTTACAGATAAATTCTCGTGCTGCATCCGACTTCGAATAAAAGACAAAAGATACAGTTTATTTTATCTTAAACTTATTTGAATAATTTTTTATTCAGATACTGCCCAACTCTGCCCTCTTTCAACCTTTTTATTACTGCCCCTTCTTCTTCTCTACTTAGTTCCTCCTCTTCCTCCTCCCCTCTCTCTCTTCCTTCTTCTCATCTGACCCTCCAGCTAACTCCCCCTAACACACCTCTAAAGTAATTGTCCCATACCTCTATCTCAATTTCCTCATTCACTCTCTTCCTACACTTTCTTCCTCTATTGACGATCTTCCATACCTCTCTCTCTGTTCTTACCCCCTCTATCTCTTTTTCCCACCTCTCTTTTTCCCTTCTCTTCTTCTCTTTGCACATTGCGTCTAGCTTATTTCTCGCCCTCCTGAATCCATCTCCACTTCCCCCTTTTCTTCTCCATTTTTTCAATCCCTCTTCAACCTCTTTCTTTTTCTCTCTACATTCCTCGTCCCACCAACCTTTTCCTTTCTTTTTCTCCTTCTTCTTCTTCATCTTCTCTAACACCCCTACCACTTTGCTTTTTAACTCTCCCCATTCTTCATCTATTTCCTTTCCCTTACCTTCACTATCCCCAAATTTTTCCGCAAACTCCTCCCTTTTTTCTTCCGTCCACCACCCTTTTCTCCTTCCTCCCCCTCTTCCCTTCCCTCTATCTTTCCTCTCTCCTCCTTTTCCTCTTTCTATCCATACTACCACTGGCTGATGATCCGAATCAACTTTCCCCTCCACCACCATCCTTTCAACTCTTTCCTTAGTCCCCCCATTACCTATTACATAATCTATCACCGATTCCCCATTTCCTATGTATGTAAATTCTCTCTCTTCATCGCCTTTTATCCCCATTCATTATCTCCCACCCCAACTCTCCCAAAAACTCACACAATCTTCTTCCCTCTCTATTTACTTTCTTATCCTTCGATCTTCTAGCCTCTTCTTCACTTTCCCCCTCTTCTTGTATTCTTCCCCCTTGCGTACCCGTCCTAGCATTAAAATCTCCACCAACCATGACCCTCATCCCTCTTTCCTTTTCCTCCATCCACTCCCTCAGCCTTTCCACCTTCCTCTCCAAGTCCTTATTCACATATACTCCTATTACTTTCCATTCATCCCTCCCTAAACATATTTTCCGCGCTACTATACCTCTCCTCCCCCTTCTTTTCATCTTTCTCCATTCTAATTCCTTGCCTTACTCCTATTATCATCCCTCCCATCGCTCTCCCTTTCCTTCCTCGCCTCTCTGCATATTGGACATCCCAGACATACCCTTTCGTCGCCTTCCGTCTCACTACCTCCCAATCCTTTCTGCCTACCCAAGTTTCACTCATTATTACTACATCCTATTCCTTGATTCCCTCCCAAAACTCCCTATCTTTATTTTTCACACCCGCCACATTCCAAAATGCCACCTTGTACAACTTCCTAACCTCTCCTATCCTTCCTTCTACTTTCCTTTCTGCATAATCCTCCGCTTCTCCTCCCTGTTTTGCACCCCTCTTTATTCGTTTCCCTGTTCCTCAATCCATTTCTCTTCTATTTCATCCCATCTTCTCATTCTATTGTTTACCCACATCCTCATGTATCCTATTTGAACTCTCTTCCCCTCCCTTCTCTCCCTTTCAGTTTCTCTCTCTATCTTCCATCTTGCCCTTCTCTCTTTCGCAATCAAATCGTCTTCTATTTTTTCATGTCTCCCTTTTAATTCCCTCTTCGCCATCATTACTCTCCTCTTTCCCTCCATTCTCTCCATCTTCACCAGCATCATACTTCTCCCCTCTCTATCCTTCTTTCCCACCCTTCTTACTTCTTCTACTTTTTCCTTAACACCTAATCTCGTCCATATCTCATCTATCCTCCTTTCCTTCCACCTTCACCCCTTTTACTATAATATTCCTTCTTCTCTCTTCCCTCTCCCTCTTGTCTATTCTTATTACTAATTCCCTCACTTTCCTCTCCATCTCCCCTTTACCCTTTACTTCCAACTTTTCTACCTTCTTCTTTTGTAGCATTTCTATCCTCCCTAGTAGTTCCGCCCTTTCTCTTTCCCAACTATCTCTCATCTCACTCAACTGTCTTGTCAATTCTTCTCTTCCTTCCTCCCTCCCCAGTCTCTTTATATCTTCCCCAATATCTTTTCTCATTCCCTCTCTCATTTCTCTTAACATTCTCTCTAACTCCCACCTCCCTATTCCCAACTTTTCTGGAGTTCTCTCCACTATTTTACCTTTTTTAAGAATTTCCTCCCCCCCTACCTCTGTCTCCTCTTCCCTACCTCTCTCCTTCCTTTTTTCTCCCTTACACAACATATCTTCTATATTCCCATACTTCCCCTTCCTCTCCCTACTCAACCCCTCCTTCCTCGGCTGTCTCCCTCCTTTTTTCCCCTCCTCCACTCTTCTCTCCCCGGTTTCTTCATTCCCTACCCTACCTGTCACAATTATTTCTCTCTCTTACCCCCTTGATAAGGCTTTCCCCAACTACCCTTCTCTCCTCTTAAGATCCTCTCCTACTTTGAATTTTCGCGCGCTCTATATACTTTCTACGCTCCCCGCCAGACGCTACCACTGTCGCTTAGTACTACTCCTACGCCACCTATTCTCCCTAAACACATGCTCACTCCTAACCTTAACCTTACTTAACTTCCACTTAATTTTCTTCTTCACCCATTCACTCCCTTCCCTACGCTCTCTATTCACTCAATAGCCCCTCGCTCACTCTACCAACTACTCTCCCTCACTACTTTCTCACTTCTAGATTTCTTCTACCAATCTCTAAACACTTCTGCACACCTTTCACACTGACCATGCACACAGTCACCGGGAACGGAAGTCTATTACCGTAAGTATTATGTTCAATTTTTTCAAATTTCTGAGAGTGGTGCAACATAGATAAAAAAAATTAAAAACCCCTTTTTTCGGCGTCTTTCATAAGTTATACTTATCTTTTCTGAATCGTAAAAATATATTATGTAATATTAAACGTTCCTACGTTCAGAAAAACATCTTCCAGACTTTAAAACTTGCGTAGTTTTCCGAAAAGTTATTTTAAAATAGTCTAAACATAGTTAAAAAATATTTTTACAATGGTTTAACAACAATCATATGGTTAGGAAGCGAAAAAACATCTGATTAACTTGGAAAAAAAATTGACCTGACCGGGATGCGTACCTGTTCCAAAAAGTCATCAGCGGTTCCGTAGTCGGAGACCATAGCTTTTTTTTTTTGTAACATTGTTTATTGGTCGGTAGTATACAGTCTGTTTGATTACAAGAGGCACCAAAAACATGACAAGAAAAAAATAGCCTAGCAGTCTTATAGTTTATCTATTTGTACAAAGTTTTCGCATCTTATAGATAGGCGGGATGGTTAAAGTAAGCTTATTCTAGGTACGAATTACAGACTAATGTAACAATAATGAGTTGTACAATATCATTATAGTGGTTAGGTATTGCGGGGAAAAGCAACCATAGTTAGAAAAACCCCTAAACCAGTCAATAACCTTATAATTACTTAAGACTAGGGAGGTACGAGTTATGCTTAAGAACTGGGGGGGGGGGGGGGGCTATTTACAGTGGGGACGCGGTGGATCTTGAGGATCCAGGTATCTAGGGAGCTTATTAGCTATTATTGCCGTGATCTTTGATTTTAGTATTAGGGAGACCTCGTTAGTCGGAGACTGATTTTCCGTCTGGCGAGGTCCGGGATATGGTGCTGCTATACGATAACCACCAGTATCTTTTTGAATCTAGCCTATGGATGTCCTTAAGGTCTTTTTTGGGGATTGCGGTGGAGAATTTAAAGTTCTGGCGGACAAGATGGAAGTCGTTGTGGGTAAATGCGATTCGCTTGTCTGCTTTGTTCCTGCGCCAGTGGGAGATGATTGGAATGTTGTCGGCATTTTGGATTAGTCCTTTGTCGTCACAGTATAGGAAGGTTTGGGGGGAAAGGTAGCCGTTGTGTAGCTGTCTGCGGGATGTGGCAGTGTTTTGAGTCGCTAGTGCTTGGATAACTGGGTTGAGGCTGTATGGAAGTTTGCTGAAATAATCACGTGTTAATTTTATTGTGAATGAGTCTATCCTAGGGATGTCAGCAGTGTCGTATAGTAATTGATTACTGACATAGTGTTGCCAGTCCGAGTTTTGAGTTCTGTATAGATGTAGGCAGGCTCTTAGGCATTTACGTTCGAATAATCTGATTTTTTCGTATGTGGTGTGGTTGAGGTTCCATAGGACGGGTAGGTTATTATGGGGCGGATGAGGAGCAAGTATAATATTATTTTGGTTTTTTTGATAAGATGTCTATTGTAAAAGAGTCTGCTGTTTGCTAGGAAGGCTTTTCGAGGTGAATCTCAATATAATTATTGCCTCGAAGCAGGTAATCTATGTGTACTCCTAGGTATTTAACAGTTTTTTTATGGGGTATTGGTTCAATGTTAGAGGTGCCGGGGATTGGGGTCGAGATTTGGAAATTTTTATTACCTGCTTTGGCTCTGGTGCTTAGCTTTCCGAGGAGTTTTCTAAAGAGTATTGTCTCTGACTTGCTGGGGTTTAGTTTTAGGTTCCAAGATATGTAATAACGGTTAATTTTATTGACTATTGTTTCTAGATCGGCTTGGACTGTTTCAGCTTTGTTACTAGCCATATAGACGATGATGTCGTCGGCAAAGGCTATAAGGTTAGCATTTTCACGTTCGTTGAAGTTAAAGAGTTTGGGGAGGTCGCTTAAAAATATGTTGAAAAGGATGGGTGAGTTGACCGTGCTTTGTTGTAGCCCTTCTTTAATTAAGAATTCTATGGAGGAGAGTTGTTTGCCGTTCCAAGTAAGGAAGCTTTTGTGCTGATCATGTCCCAGATTTGGTATATCAGCCATTTAGGGAAATTTTTTTTAAGAGTTTATAGATTAATCTGTTGAGCCAGACGGAATCGAATGCTTTTTCTATGTCGGTGAGGGCTGCGCCTACGAGGGAACTATTGCTGACTTTATCATTTTGATCTGAAAGGATGTTGTGTATGGCATGGGTGGTGGAGTGGGCGTGTCGGAAGCCAAATTGGTGATCGGGGATTAAGTTGATGGAGTTGCAGAAGGAGACTATTGAATCGTTGATGATTGTTTCGAAGACCTTGCTGAGGCTGGGTGTCAGACTTGTTGGGCGGTAGATGGAGGGTAGAGTTCTTCGAAATGGAGATTTTTGTGGATGAGGATTGCGGTGCCGCCTCCTTGCGTTGAGTTCTTCTAACTATGGAATAGTCTGTGAGGGTGAGGTTGTGGGAGTGGTTAAGTTTTGTCTCAGAGAGGAGGGCAACGTCGGGATTGTGGGTGGTGAGAAAGTGGTGAAGTTCAAGTCGTCGGTAGTTGGCCACAATGGAATTAACATTGATGGCTGAGATTTTAATTTGATTGAGTGAAGGGGAGTTAGCCATCGTATTGCCGATTGAATAATATGTTGAGGATAAACTCAATTTTTTCGGAGTTGACGGCTATTTGTGAAGCGAGGGTTTTATGTAACGAGCGAAGACAGTTCTAATTTGAAATTTGTTACCCATTGCGGGGGTGAGGAGTCAGTGGTAGGGTTGTCGGGTGCAGAGGCAGGTCCCGTTGGGGAGGTTGGTGTGGCTCGTCTCGAGGCTGCGGGTGGCGAGGGTGTTTCGCTGAGTGAAGTTGGCTGGAATGGTCCTGTGTTGCTGGCGGCTTGCGCATAGGAGAGGTTCTCTCTGATCGTAGAGGAGATGATGTTTATGTTGCGCCGAGTTGCCTTGTCTTTTATAGTTTTCTGTTCTTTTCTTTTGGCGAGGGCAAACTTGATGAAGGGACATACTTTATAGGAGGCCGGGTGGCCAGGTAGGTTGCAATTGGCGCATTTGAGGTCTTCTTTATTGTTAATGGTATTAAGGGTGCACATACCTGGCTCATGGGACAGGGCGCATTTTACACATCTGTATTGCAGTTTTTACTGGCGTGGCCTAATCGTTGGCATTTTCTGCACTGGAAAATGTCAGGTTTTCGAAGGTGCTCCCATCGTGGTAAGCTAGCGATTTGATTTTAAAAAGTTCGGCTGGTTTGCTGTTGTTTGATATTTGGAGAAGGAAGTGATGCTTCTCCATGCTGGGATTTGTCGAAGTAGAACTTCGATAGGTTGGTAATTTCGATGTTAGGCAGATTGAGTTCGGTTAGTTCTTTTTTTATGTCCTCGGGGCTGAATAAGCCTCTTATGCCTTTAATGATGATGGATTTTGGCTTGTTGTTGAGATGTTTAGGTGTATATGTATAATATTGTATCTTCGTTTCTTTGAATATGGTATAGATGTTGACGTGAAGATCGGTGTTGTTGGTGTAGATGATATGATGAATAAGATTGTTTTCTTTTATTATGAAGTCCTTTCTTGAAATTTTGTGGGCTACGATCAGGTTGATTATTTCGTGTGAGGTGGAATCTTTCGTAAATATGGGTGGTGGTTTCCCTAGATTCGCGGTGATGTTTGGTGGGGTTGTGGTTGCTGAGTTGGCTGGTTCAAGATCCATTTCATTATTTTCTTCGAGTGGTTGGAATCGGTTTTGGGTCAGGGGGTCCATAGAGGATTCGTGTTGCGTTGATGCTGGTTTAGCGGGTTTTTTGGGAGTCAGCCATTTGCGGTCTGAGATGGTGAGCTGTTTGATAGTGGCATGTCTGTTGATGAGGTTTGCGTCATATGTGCGGGGGGCGCTGAGGTAGTCGATTTCCTGGCCGTGTTGAGGTTGGGCCTCGCCTGGTTCGGCTTGGCTGGGCGGAGGTTAAAATCTTTCAGAAAAGAGCCATACATACATTTCATTTCCAGCGAAGTGAGTTTGGAAGATTTTGTGTGTCTTTGGCTATGATCAGACGCTTCAGATGTGTTTTCGATGTTCACATGTTCGGGTGATAGGCTTCGTTTGGTGCCGGGGCCCACCGGATTCCCGCGATATGTCGGATTTGTATTTGTTCACAGCAAAACTTTTATTACACTGCACTGTTGGATAAAGCACTGAGTGGTTCACTGTATCACATGGTTCACTACTGATGGTAAGAATATTTCGGCTTTATGGGTAAGCGCGAAGGAGGTTAGAGAGAACTGTCACACACTGCCGGATGGAGTGGAGCGGAACGAGGGACGTCCGTCTCGGTCAAGCGTTTGGGCCAGACTCCTTGGAGACCATAGCCGCTGCACCAACCGGCGCCGTCGAAATTACCTTCGAAATATTCGAGTATATGCACATAGTATTATTTTCGTTTTTTGTACTATGCAAGTTTTAAAGTCTGGAAGATGATTTTCTGAACGTAGGAACGTTTAATATTACATAATATATTTTTACGATTCAGGAAAGATAAGTATAACTTAGGAAAAACGCCGAAAAAACTGGTTTTTACTTTTTTTATCTATGTTGCACCACTCTCAGGAATTTGAAAAGAATTGGACATAATACTTACGGTAATATCTCATTGCTAAATTAAATCTGTGATAGTGCTCTTTACATTTCTATATGAAATCTGCATTTTTTCGATTTTTTTCGTGTTTTTCATTTTTTACAACCAGAGTTTGCAACGGAGAAATCTGAAAATGATACCAAATATGTGGTTTAGTATCCGAAATGTGTCAGACTTTTTTCAGAATTTTTAATTGTCAACAAATAAGGGAAATGGGCCAAAAACTGGTTTTTCGATTTTTCTCAATAACTACCCTTATAGATGAGATATGGGGCTGAAACTTGGCAGAGAGGGGTCTTTTTGGATAGGCTATCGAATGGTCTAAGTTCGATTAAAATCCCGCCGGGGGCGAATTTCACCACCAAACCCGGGTATAGCCTTTACTTTTAAAGCAAGGTTAGGTCCAGTGCGACTGACCTGCTCTCTTTATAAAGGCAAGGTTTGGCCTCGATTTGGCATGGAATTGGCATGGAATTGCGCCTGAAAATCTTCCACTCAAATACCGAGTGCAAGATAATATGAAATACTGAATGCAGATACAGATAGGTGGGAATGTTTTTCTGGCAAATTCAGAACAAATCAAGAGCAGATTGCTTACTGGATTTCTTCCATTCGAGTAATATAGATAGCCTTTCGGGCAAAATCGTTGTCATTATTTTATGATTTGCAAATATTTAAATCAGTGAATATTTAGGAAACTTAAAATTATATAGTTTAGAAATTTAAATAAAATTCGGTTTTCTATTTACAACAAGGTTTACTCCGATTTTGCCCGATATTTACTCTTAAAGCAAAACTGGAATTCCGCCTGCAAATTTTGTACTCAAATTCCGACCCATCTGTCGCGCCATAGGTTCGATATTTGTCGACAAGTTTTGGTCAGAAAATTCATAGCAACTACCCAGTAAGCAAAATGATGTACTTCCGGCAGAACCCTATACATCTACTTCCGCGTAAGTATTGGTTTCTGCTGACACGTTGTGTCGGCACAACTGGGTGCAGAAAGAGGGCAGATGGAAGGCACATTGTGTCGTCGTTATAGAGGGCAGTTCGGTCACACTAATGTGGCGGATGTCGATCATGTAGATTACTCTGTCGGTACTGTGAATTTAAAAGAGGGTTCAACGAAAAGAAAACATTCGGTGCAGGAATCGATTCGGGCTCACAGATTTACAGCCAGAGACCCTACCACCTGTGCCCACCAAAACTGTTCGAACCTGTGCTCATTTATTGAAATATAACGTAAATAAAATATTTTATATTGCACTTTTCTTTTTTATATTACTAAATATAAAAATATTTATTATTATATAACACCTACAAAAAAGTTTAGAAGCAAACAATAAATTGATTCATATTTTTTTTAACTACGATGCACTATATAAAAAATACTGAAAAAAATTAAGAACAATGGTTTCAACAATACCTCATTACTAAATTTTCATAAAACTGGTATCTCCCATACTTCAATACGAAATGTGCATTTTTTAAACACGTTTGCAAAATTCGAGAAATCTAAAAAAAATATACATTAATATCAAGATGAGACACAACTCACATATATAAACCTGGTACTCTGGAAACTTCAATATAAAATCGGGAATTTTAACCTACCGGATTTTTTAAAAACTTGATTTTGCAACCAAAAATTCTGAAATAATTCACTGTCATGTGTGCTATTAGCTAGAATGTTTATGCATTTTTTCGTAATTTTTTGTTGAGCACAACAGAAGCAATAGAGCATAATTTTTAGTTGGTAGGGGCACCGACTTGAAGCTTCTCACAGAGGGATTTTTTTGGGAAACTAATGTACATTTATACAATAGAAATTCACATTACCGACAGAATAATCTACATCATCGACATCCGCCACATTAGTGCGACCGACCTGTCCTCTATAACAACAGCACAGTGTGCCTTTTATCTGTCCTCTTTCTGCCCTCGGGTTGTGCCGGCACACCGTGCAAGCAGAACTTCATACTTCATACATCTACTTCCGCATAAGTATTAGTTTCTGCTGTCACGGTGTGCTCTCCAATGCTGTAATCGATATCAACTCGAAGCAGGTCTGGCTGACTGGGTAGCAGTGCCGCCAGAATCGACCAAAACTGGTCGATTTTTCCTCTCCTCCTTTTCCCCTTCCACTATCCCATTCCAGCATGGCATGAGCATACTCTAACATCCCCCACTAAGACCGTAGACTGGTCACATATTAATGTGGTCATCAGAGAGGGGTACACTGTATTCCCCTCGAGTTCCTCGATCTGGCGGCACTGCTGGGTAGGAACCAAATTCTGCTTCAAGCTTGGTTTTGACTGAAAAATGACCGTCTTTTGCTCGTAAAGTACAATTACAAACATTGATCAAAATTTGCTCGAAGCAGATTTGGCTGACTGGGAATATAACAAAAATGAGTAAGTAAGAAGTAAGGGATCAAAAAATATAATAGTCAAAATATGAAAATAAACGTGATCTTCAAATTATACATTGTAGCATCCTGTGTTGCTGTTTAATAATTTGCATTATTTTTAGTTCATGTATATATATATATTACTATTTTAAAAGAGTTAAGAGACAAATATTTATTACATAGTTCGTATCTAATAGTAAAATGTTAAAAAGACAATGCGAGTCGAGAGAATTTGGTGATTTCTGAAATTTTCTACAGAATTATCAAACATAATAATTTCCAAATGAAATTTTATATCAGTGTCAGGGTAGTGTATATTTTTGAGATAGCATTAAAGAGATATGGCATTAACGACAGTTTCTATTCCATTAATAACATTATGAGTAGTTACCAGTATTCCACTTCGTTTTGTTAAACAAATAGAGTAACATTAAGGAAAATTATTTTGATAAACTTTTTTCCTATATTGGGCCACTCTGTATTCTATTGAATCTGTATTTTTTACTGTAGACTAAGTACTTTTACTGTAGGAGTTAAATTTTTCAATTTCACCTGCATTAATAAAAAAATGATTTTCACGGTGTTTTGAAGCTTTGAACTTATTTTACAGTCACATGCTTATGTGTTTCTTTCTGGAATAAAATCTTATGATGTTTGCTATAATTCTCGCGACCCTTCAAAATTTAATGATCAATAGTCAAGTTGTAAAACAAATAAACAAATTTCATTGTAGACACAATTAACAATCTCTCATAAATAGAGAGATACGGAAATTAATTATCAACTACCTTATTTCTGAATAAGAAATCGCACTGTTTTCAGTTATATCAGGGATCATGAGACACTGTGTACGCGCGCGCGCGCACTGTAGGGTAGATCGTATTTTTGGACCATTACATTTCTTTTGAAAATTCCGTAGGATTGTGCCAATGGATGAAAAAGTAATCTGTGCAAAATTTGACATAGATAGGACACCGAGATGACGCGTCACATCGAATTTGAAAAAAGTTTATATGTTTGCAACTTGTTTTTCTCGATTGTGATTTGACCATTCCTAGATTGCGGATTTTATGCATTTTTGACAAAAATGAGTAGGTACAATTTAAAATGGTGAACGAATGAAGAGAGTTTAAAGATACTAAAATGTACTATTTCTCAGTTCCTAAAATGATTAAAGAAAGAATATTTTATCTGGCTTCCGTTTCTTACAATTGATGCAAAAAATCATTTTCGATTATCTACGAATCAATGAAAGAATTTCCCAAAGGAAAGTTGCACTATTTAAGAAAGTCAATATAATTCTAACAAAATTTCTGTCAACAAAAGTCAATTTATCAGATTTTAAAGCAATGATACTTTTTTCAAAATGATCTTCCACTCTGTATCTATGTACAGTAAAGTCGCGATATATTTCCCATCGCCAGTTCCGAGCAGGGAGAAATATCGTGTAGGGGCACTATTTTTGATAATTATATAGAAAAGGTCTGCGTACTCCAATTTTGATGAAATTTTAATATGTTATAGATTTCGACATTTTGAACAACTTTTTCCTTTTCCAATATAGGGGGGTCGCTTTTAGTTTTCGAGATATTTGCAAAAGTCTATCGCTAATACTGTATTGAATTTTTCGTATTTCTGCATGCTCCGCGGCAACGTAAACCTGTTCCGGGGCCGCATCTGTTTATCTTTTGTTTGTAAACATGTTGTGGAGATGAGATGCGACAATACCACACACACCCACCCAGTGCTTAACACGCACCCAGTGTTTCTAAAAAGAAGAGGTAATTATATAGAAAAGGTCTGCGTACTCCGATTTTGATGAAATTTTAATATGTTATGCAGCAACACATTCTGAACAACTTTTTCCTTTTCCAATATAGGGGGGTTGCTTTTAGTAACATATTAAAATTTCATCAAAATCGGAATACGCAGATCTTTTCTATATAATCACCCTATTTTTTAATGACTGCGTCTACCGCGTCGACCGCGCCAAAAGTACAAAGGAAGCCGAACGTAGAAAAGGACAGCACGTAAGCACGGATCGCGCGGCCGAAGCGTATCTGTGTGTACCACTATTAATCCGATTACAAAACTTCTTTATTTTTTTATGTGTAGCTATTTGGCCCATATTTACTGTACATGTGAAGCATAACTTAATTACTCCATACCGTCAATTAAAACACTAAATACAGTGTTTTATCGATATAAGTCCCCAGCACGGGTCTGGGGACATTTATGCGCCGAGAAGTGTAAACATAACTAATCTGAATTTCTAACTTCTTTATTTTTCATTATTTTTATATATTATCATATTATTTTAATCTCTATTTTCTAATTTTACCAAATATGATATAATTCCGATGATATTTACTTTAATCGCCCATTACAAGTAAATATCATCGGAATTATATCATATTTGGTATGATTTTGTATTAGAAAAATGCCACGAATACGTTTTTCGGAGTCCCATAAAAAAATAATGAAAAATAAAGAAGTTAGAAATTCGGATTAGTGTGATCTCACCGATATACTCGAGCCGCATGATATCATACTTCTCGGCGACCGAGACCTCTCGAGTTTCATGGCCCCTCAAGGGGATATACCCCGCAGTAGTGGGGATAGATATGGGACATTTACAGACCAGACTTTTGGGACATTTATGGATAAAATACTGTACAATTGAAATTATATCGTTTAGTGTCATTTTAATCAGAAAAATGACAGAACTAAGTTGGTGAAAGTCCCATAAAAATTAAGTAATAACAAAAAAGCTTTTTATTGGCATTACATTGTGAGGACACCCGGACCTTTGAACTGTGCCGGCGACGGCGATTCTCCGCGTCTCTTTCTTTCCCATACGCTATCCTTCCTTGCGCCCGAAACTTTCATCGTCAATTAAACCACTAAATACAGTTGAAATTATATCGTGTTTAGTGTCATTTTAATCAGAAAAATGCCACTAGTAAACTGCAATAAGTGGGTGAAAGTCCATTAAAAAATAATGAAAAATGAAAAAGTTTTGTAATTGAATTAGTAGTGATTCACACCGATATACCCGAGCCGAGATCGGATTACGCGGCATCTTTAGACTGCTCAGAGACCGAGGCAGCTCGAGCGTCGGGGCCCCTGCGGCGTTGCCTATCAGTGGAGTGGGTAGGCAAGGGAGAATTTTCGTGGAGACTCTCAGGAATAAATATCGTGACTTTACTGTATATTGTTACAGGGCATAGAAAGGCCAATCGTACTGCGACAAATTGTAATAAACATGTACAGTAACGATATACATTAGGTCTGGGCAACTGGTGCTCCGAGAGTCGATGACGTAGAATACTACCGTAAGACAAGTAAGGAGAGCTTGTATTCCCCTCTCGCGCTATCCGACCGAGTAGCCGATTCTACGTCATCGACTCTCGGAGCATCAATTGCTCAAGCATGATATACAGGGTGGATCACCAGATATTATAACCTCGATTTTCGTCATTATTATTATTCGTAACGAAGAATGTTTATATAAGGTTGACTGGTTTCGAGAGATGCATACTTTGGTGTCGTGAGTTTTTATATAGGTGGACGCGTAGAAGAGATACGAAGGTCATCAGTATTTTTTAAAATGAGACCGTATGTTCTTTCCTGCACCAATCAATGAAGCTTCATATTCTCTACAAAAACGTAGTAGTCTATTAATATCGAAAAACCATTAGTTAAGGACATATTTTAGTTTTAGTGTTGTTATGAAATCACAACTTTCTTGATAATGTTACGAATTCAATGTAGCAACTATTTACATTTTACAATGTGGATCCAACAGGATGATTGTCCTGCACATTATGCAAGAATTACAAGAAATGCATTAAATCAAATATTTCCGAATCATTGGATAGGACGAGGTGATCCCATTTATTTTCCGACAAGATCACCTGATTTAACACCCCTCGACTTTTTCTTATGGGGTTATTTGAAAAATGAAGTATATGCTGAGGCTCCGGCTACAATTGCTAATATGAAAGATCGTATCATCACTGAATGCAATAACATATACCACCAGTTTTATTACATAATACATCATGTAAAACAATCATTACTTTCTCGATTCAGAAAATGCCGCGACGTAAACGGTCGCCACATTGAAACTTTTCTGTGAATAAAATCATTACATTATTAAGAGATTATTAAGAGAATCGTGATTTCGTAATAACACTAAAGATAAAATATCTCCTTAACGAATGGTTTTTCGATATTAATAAGTTAATACTTTTTAGTAGAGAATATGAAGCTTCATCGCTTAGTACAGGAAGAAATATACGATCCCATTTAAAAAAATATTGTTGATCTTTATATCTCCTCTACGCGTCCACCTACAAAAAAACTCACAACACCAAAGTATACATTTATCGAAACCATTCAACCTTACATAAACATTCTTCGCTAGGAATAATAATAATGACGAAAATCGAGATGGTAATATCTGGTGAACCACCTTGTACATAGCACAATCGAGAAAAGCGAATTACAAAAATATACAATTTAAATTTCAATTTTTGTGCAGATTATTTTGTTTATTCAATGACACAACACTAATAGGTATTCCGAAAAAATTTGAAAATTGATCTTCGACCAAGTATAGTTAAAGTTTGCTCTAGTGTACAGTCGTGAGATTATCGGAGAATTCTCAATTTCATGAAACTAATTTGCGGGAACTGTTGATCTATTTCGAATTGGGTCCTTTAAAGTGATGCTCAATACGAAATACTCGATAAACTGCAAAAGAGAAACGGCAACTCAGCAGCATATCATTAATGTTCAATATAACTGAATAAATGTACTTTTACTGATAGAGGTCATGTCACATTCAGAAATATTTTGCATTTTCGTTTAGCATTAACGATATCTGAAAGGATTTGTAATTCAGTAGTTTTATTTGACTCTTTATAATATATATAGATATCTAAATATATGTAAGTTTAAATCACTATAACCTTAAAAATATGAAAAAAATCATGTCGTTACTTGCTAGATATATTACCACTATGTGTATGCATTCTACTTTAATTTCACAAAATTATACAAGTCCCTTTAAGTAAGAAAATGAAACTGAGAGTACGTAGAAAACTGTACGTAGAAGACCATTCTAACTGTAGATGTAAAATCGAAACTAGTACGAAAAAATAAGTAAAAAAAACAGGAAATGAAGATGAGTGAAAATAAGTGCATTGTCGGCAGTCAAAGGCTCGCCAGGAAAGACTGTTAAGAAAAACCATTCGACTAACACACGCAGAGAGGGTGTGAAGGAAACGTATATTACATATACATACATACGTGAAGGATCTTACAGGCGTAAAACTTATAGTCGACATAAATGGCCAGGACGATATAAATGGAACGATCGACTCGGCTTTTCGACTAGAGTTAAGATTATATCATAGTCTCGCTACAACTGGTCAAACTATCAAAGTCTAATTGTAAGTAAGGGCAATCTTGATCGCAAAAAGTTGCGGTACCGGCGGTAGCCGGGCCATTACCAGCCCTTAGGATGTAACGTATTTGTGAGGTAACATAGTACGCCTAGAATCTCGTTAATGCGCTAGGAACCCGGACTGGTATTTTCGCTACTTCTTCGTCTTGCTTCGAGTTCCTGAGCGAGCATCGTCACCTCCCAATTATTGTTTCCCCCCTCTTGCGACTCCTCCTCGTCGTCCTCGTCGTTCCCGCTGTCGCTTCTATCGGCTCTGTCATCGCACTCGTCCTCCGATTTGCTGCTATCACTGTTCGATTCCAAATCGATCACCACCTCGCCCTTCCACAAGCTCTGCGGAACAATCGAGCTGGGCAGCTCTTGCAGTTCTAAAGTTTCCTCCTCGGAATGCTCCTCCCAGGATCTTCTATTTTGGGAGGTGGATTCCGTGGACAGAGAGGGACGCGTGTAATGCGAACGAGCAGTGAGAACTGTGTCCACCGAACCATCCCTCATGAAAGGATGATCCTCGCGGTCGTCGTCTAAATCCTCCTCGAGTGAGGCGTCATGCTCCGTGCTGTCCCCAAGCGACTCGTCCGCATTTCGCGACTCTCTTTGCTCCAACTCTTGTATCCGAGCCTGCAGTTGAGATATTATTTCGTCCCGTTTCCGAATTTCCAGTTCCAGTGATGTGAACTGCTGTCCGAATTTCGACTGTATGTCCTCCTGAAATTTCGTTCGTAGAAATAGATTACCATTTCGCATTTCATAGGAAGATCTAAGTCTTTCCCGAACAAACATTTGTTCAAGCAAAACATTTCTAAGTCATTTGTACAGGGTGTAAAGAAATTACATGTCGCGTGATTCTACACTAGGGTGACTCTTATTTCCTTTGGTCAACATTTCTTTTACGGCATCCCCCACAGTTGTACCAAATACAGTATTTTATCGATAATTGTTCCCAACACGGGTCTGCTCAGGGACAATTATCCGCCAGGGATATTATTCTTTGACTTTTGCCGAACGTAGAAAAGGACAATGGAGATAGAGAGGCCTCGTTTGCCGAGAAGTGTAAACATAACTAATCCAATTACAAAACTTCTTTATTTTCCATTATTTATTGATCGGACTTTGACCAACATATCCGTGGCATTTTTCTAATGATAATGATACCAAATATGATATAATTCCAATTATATTTACTTGTGTAATGAACGATGAAAGTTTTCGACACAAAGAAGGACAGCATATGGGAAAGAAAGAGACGCGGAGAGTACAGCCCGCCGGCACAGTTCAAAGAACTTCGCATACGCTTCCTGGCGTTCGAAACTTTCATCGTTCATTACACAAGTAAATATTATCGGAATTATATCATATTTGATATAATTTTCATTAAAAAAATGCCACGAATATATTGGTCAAAATCCTATAGAAAAATAATGAAGAATAAAGAAGTTTTGTCATTGGATTAGTGTGGTCTGACCGATATACCGTATGACGTCATACTTCTCGGCGACCGAGGCCTCTCGAGCTTCTTGGCCTCTCAAGAGGATATACCCCGCAGGAGTGGGGATAGTTCTGGGACAAGTGCCAGACATTTTGGACATTTATCGATAAAATACTATAATTAAAAAAAAATCTGTGTAAAGATTGAGCTCGATCTGATAACGGGAAAACGTGTACCAAATGGATTAACCCTCCGATAACCGATAACTTTTTAAACGGTCAAAGCCCGACAAGGTCTCCAGAGACCTTCTCTATTAATATAGCGTGTGATGTGTATAATTGTTTTTTAACCCTAATGGTGTTATTACAATTTTTTGTGTTCCTATTATACTACATTATTATATCACAAATTACATGAAGCACGACCAGAAAACAAGAACAAATTATAGGGAAGTCCCCACATATGGTCCCTGCGGACTGTGTCGGTCATCGACGCCATAAATGACTTCAACCCGATGATTATGATTGAAAATTGCGGGTAACGTCGGACTAAAATCCAAAAATTTTTTCTAAAATTTGGAAATTGTATTGTGATTTTATTATCTTTTATCAATAAATATTAGCGAAAAATGTGTTCTTTTTTTTGAACTTGCTGAACTTATTTTGTTTGTAATTGCACATTTTCTAGCCGCAGATTCTACATAATTTCTTTTTTTAGTCTTAAAAATTTTTGAGTTCTACTTTCTCATGGGTTAAGGTCTTATAAAGAGAACTGCGTTTAGAAAAATTCTCTTAAATGAACCGTTAAATAAATATATTTGAAATTGATATAATATATTTGAATTATTTGGAACAACTCTGGGGGGTGCCGTAAAAGAAATTCAAAAATTAAAAATAGAGCTACCCTATTCTACATTCTCGGTTTGATGTAAATTGATGTAAGAAAGCTGCCGTAAAAAATTAATTTCAAGGTCGAAAGTTCAAGAATGTTTTTTTGTTGCGTCTTATTTTACTCATCGCAAAATGATACAAAGTGCAAAAGAAACCATATTTCGCAAAATTATGATAAAGTTTTTTCATTATGAAACTGGGCTGCTCTTTTCCTTGCGTAACCAGAAATTTTTGCCTTTTTCTTATGTTATCCAGTAGATTTGGACGAGAAGATGCGAGATATCCAAGTTCTGATCCTGGAGGATCAATGGTTTAAAAGTTGTAAGTGTTTAAAGTTGAGCGATTTCCAGTGTTTTTGACAGGTTAGCGCCGCCATGTTGTGTGTAGTGACGGTCGCGCGCCGCTTACCGAGGAGAGCCGCTAGATGGCAGCAGAAGCATGCGGTAATGTCGATAATTAATTAGTTGGTTGATGGTTATTAGATCGGGGGGCGGAAAGGATTTGTTGGGGAATCTACGTGATCAACATCAGCGCGTGCTTGTGGTGCCACGTAGCGTAGCGGTAAGTGGCACACAACCGTCACTGCACACAACATAGCGGCGCTAACCTGTCAAAAACAGTGGAAATTGCTCAACTTTAAACACTTATAACTTCTGAAAAATTGATCCTCCGGGATAGAAACTTGGATTTCTCTCATCTTCCTGTCCAAATCTATTGGATAACATAGGCAAAAGGCAAAAATTTCTGGTTACGCAAGGAAAAGTTTACTCATCAAACTGATTTTATTTATATTATATTTTCTATATATTTCACGTGCAAATAAATAATTTCCAACGGCTTGACTGAATATTCTTTATGCTGCGAAAGACAGTTTCTACATACTTACAGGTATTAGCATTTCATGCAAAGCCTGCATTCTCCTTACAAATGAAATTTAAGTTTGACCTTTATCTTGGGAGTTCAAGGTCATGTCATGTTTTTATGAGCTACGCGGTGCAACGCGAAAGTGTATGTAGTTATTTAAAAAAAGAATATCGGTGACCTTAAAAATGATGAGAAAACACAACATTTAAAAAAGTAACCACTTCGAGATACTAACCACTTGATACCATACAAATTACACATATAAAATTTTTTACTTTATCTAAATTGAAGAAGATATTCTGATCCCCGCTAGACTGCGGATTTCTACGCAATTATAGGTTTTGAAAATTTTCAAAAAATGCTAGTATATAAAATATGACAGAATTTAGTACGATTTTAATTTATTTATTCCACTTCCATAAAATTCGCCTACAAAAATTGAAAATTGTATAAACATCCGTAGTCCAGCTATTACAATGCGAAAGACTAAAATCGCGCGTGACTGTGTGTGTGTGCACACACCGCTAGACCACGTATACATACGCGAGGATTGCAAGGGTTCAGGATTTCTCTTCTCATATCTCAATACTGCAAAGACGGGATTTCTTATTAGTCAAAATCACTAGATGAAAGATCAATCTAGGGTGCTATTTGCCTCAAAAATCCTACTTTTACGTTTACGCGGCGTAATTGTCATTATTCGGCTGCATATTGACAGCCACGATAGGCGGCAGCAGTGTCGCCTGTCACATTGCTTCTCGCGGCTCCGCGACATGCAGTCGAATAATGACAATTACGCCGCGTAAACGTAAAAGTAGGATTTTTGAGGCAAATAGCACCCTAGATTGATCTTTCATCTAGCGATTTTGACTACCAAGAAATCCTGTTTTTGCATTATTGAGATATCAGAGGAGAAATCCCGGACCCTTTCAATCCACGCGTACGTATACGTGTATTATGCTCTGTGCACGCACACACATTCACGCGCGACTGCCGTCTGCTGGAGTAGACGCCGCTCTTAAAGCTTATTTTTGTCCGTTGCACGTGTCGAACAAAATGGAGTGCTAACGCATTATGTGAAAACAGACGAATAAACAAAAGAAGTTTGATGTCGTATACATAGTGTGACGAGGATGTTCCAGATTAGACGAATGTTATCGACGTTTGAAAGATCATCTAAAGTTAAAGTTATTAATACTGGTATACAGAAATTCCAATTTTAAACTTTCTCTTGTCTGCCACTGCATGTATAGTCATATGTATACTGGTGTAGCTTGTCGACGGACCGTACTTTACATCGCGTGAGACCTCAATTGCAGGTAACCAACACGTTGAACGTTCAGTACTATGAATAACCAGAAATCGAATCAGCATGACAATTGACTAAACTTTTCTCAAGGACAAAATCGAAGTTTTCGGTAAAAGATACGGGATGTGACGGACGTGTCCAAGGCAACTTTCAAAGAATACGTTCAGGATCAGAGACGCAAATTCACAACTTCCAGAGTGGTACTGTTTCTCACAGGAAAGGTGATCCAATCGTAACACGTCGATTTTAATGGAAATTTTGTATGACATAGAACTCAAAAAAATATTTGACATGTATTTTTTTAGCCAAAATTCATGTTAAGGGGGTGAAAATAACTCTCAAATTTGGGGTTAAAAAATCTATTTTATTAAATATCTCCGAAACTAGGCAAATTTCAAAATCCAATTTGTACGTCTTTGAATGACGAATCTTTTAGCGCAAACTGATTTAAAAAAAAATAATTTATTTTTAAAATATTTTAAAAATTAACTTCTTTGTGCAGCATTTCTTTACAAAACGTTACAATTTTTTCATGTAAATTTGTATACACACTCTACATATCTTGATTAAAAATATGGCAACAAATTGTTTCGAGCACTGTGGACTACCCTTAAGCATTAAACGAACACGCTGAATAATAATTTAGTATATAAAAATTTCCAAAAAATGCTGGAGTATCAAATTCGACAGAACTTAGTACGATTTTTATTTATTTTGGACCTACAAATGTTATTACCAATGAAAATAGGATTTTATTCAAAAATTGTATATACATCCGCAATCTAGTAATAATTTATTCTTAACAATAATAATTGATTAACGAAATGTCTACTTGGTATGAACGTTGAAAGATCAATAGACAATGGAACGTTTCATTGAGCTTGCGTCGCCTATTATTTCAGTCGGGAAATTCACAAATTCACATGTAAACTTTGTTAGACCGTGGCACATGGGTCTTTTCACGTTCATCACCGCATAAGTCACTTGGTGACCAACGCAGAACTTTCCGTCCACTCTGTGACGGTTAAAAGCAATTATTCTTTTCCCATGCGATCATTTGAAAAAATCGACTATTTTCATATTTTTAAAACATAATTATAGAAAGATGCGAAAGAATTAGCATTTCTGAGCCTCGAGCAGTAATAGTAAATATTATCCCTTAAAATAGCATTCTTCAGAAATGGTATTAAGAATGTTTGGAGTAGTTGTCAATGAATTGATTTAGCTTACATAGTTAAAAAAAATAAAAAGCGGATGATTTGAAGCCATAAAATTGCAATCTTTAGAATTAGAATTTTCGAGATCATTTGTGACAAGTACTAGTTTTATTCATTTATTGTAAAGTATTTTCTTTTTATTCGCACAAACTACGAAAATTTTTTATGAAAATTTCAAGAACTCTAGTTAAATCTGTAAATAAGAATAACAATAACTTTTTAATCAAATATATTTCTTAGCTATGTGTAATGCCCTAGCTTACAGTTAGAATTTAATATAAGATTAAATCAACCAAAGGCGCATGTACTATTTTTTATGATAACGGAGAAACTTGTCGGTATCGTAACATTTAATAAATTTTGGGTTCTCGGAGAATATATTTAAAAAAATACTATATTATGAGGATTAAACTTCACCTTACGGGACCAAACATTTTGGACTTATTTAAATCTAATTCTGTTGGCGGGAAAATGCCAAAAAATCCAAGTTTTAATGTTAGGAATTAATTGGTTCAAAAGTTACATGTGTTTAAAGTTGAATGATTTTAAGTATTTTTAACAGGCAAGGGCGCTGCTATGTATTCAGCGTCGCGCGTCGTCTAACGAGCGGAGCCTCCAGATGGCAGCACAAGCACGTGATTCAAAAATTTGTTTTAGCTGAATTATTATTATATTATTATTATATTATTTGACATACATACAGCGAAATAGTTAATAATGACAAATAAGTAAGCAACATACTCGTATAAGAATTGTTTTGCAACTGTAAAGGTGTTTATTATAATTCGTGATGAAATGAAAGAAAATAAGTGATTATGTATGCAAATTAGTCTAGTTTCGAGATATAGACTTTCTGAGGCGTATAAAATGAACAGAATCTTCTACTATACAGAAAAGAAAGTCGAAATGTATTTATTATAAACAATGGTTGGGAACATTTTATTTGAAATAAGATAACAAATAATCATTTGAAATAATGAATTATTTTAATACTTTATTATTTGCATTCTATAGGTTTTGTACCCCAAATTCACCCTTTTGCAAATCAGTTTCATCTTTTTGCAAATCAATTTCACCTTTTTGCAAATTAGTTTCACCCTTTTGCAAATCAATTTCACCCTTTTGCAAACCAACTTCACTCATTAAAAATATTTAAAATTAATTATTTATTTATTTAGATTAAATTATATATCTACTTTCATTTTTAAAATTCATTAATCAGAAAATGGCTACAATGAATATAGGTATTGCACTCGAAATTCATCCTTTTGCAAATCAAATTCAATCTTTTACAAACATAGTATTTTTAAATAAGTTTTGTAAAGGAAATCAAATCAAATGTAAATCAATTGATAAGAAATTCAAAATTTTATTTATTGCAAAGATATACAAATACTTATTTAAATTACCAATTCATGAACTTTGTAATGTATGAAAACTGTGTGTAGATATGTATATTCATGGTAGCCATTTTATGATTAATAAATTTAAAAAATGAAAGTACATATGTGCGTGTGTATTGTGGCGTTGCAAAATTTGCGACGTCACTTCTCCGAAGAAGAACGGTCAAACAACCGTTTCGCGTATGGACCGGACCGACTTCGACCAGTTGCGAAAGCCACCGAATTTGAGAGCGTTCCCCGAAGAGAATCTTCCGTTTTCATAATTAGCGCCTAATGCCATCTGATGGGGTTAGAGTGAACTATATTTTACTATTCATAGTTTATTCACACACAATGCAAAAGGTATAAATACATAAAAGTAGTATTAACAATAGTATTAATGATAGTATCAACTTGGAAAACACGCGGTTACATATTTCGAACGTTATGGCAAGAACATGTGCTGAGCAGCGAGCGTTACACGCGATGCAGAGAGCGAAGCGACGCGCCACGGTGGGCCCCAACATTACTCGCGGCGCGAATTATAACCCAATTACAATCCCCCACTTTATAATTCGTTCGCAGATACTAATCCTAATCCCTTAGTGGCATCTGAATGCAAATTTCTGCCTAAAGCCTTTGTCAATATGTCTGCCTTGTTATTGGAAGAAGCAACGTACTTCAAGTACAACATTATTATCAATAACTTGTCTTACGTAACGGTACGCGACATCAATATGTTTGGTTTTTGACCGCTCTATCCGATTATTCGCAAAATCAATTGCTGCTCTATTATCGCACCATATAGTATAGGGCGTCTTGGTCCATTTCTCCAGGTTCAACTCCTGAATGAACAACCTTGCCCAGTTTGCTTCTTTTGCTGCTGTTGACATGGCCACGTATTCGGCTTCCATCGTTGAAGTAGATATACATTTTTGTTTCGATGCCTTCCAATCAACTAAATTTCCACCAATAGTGATCGCTGTGCCACTGAATGAGCGTCTGTCATCCACGTCACCTGCCCCGTCAGCATCTGTCCATACTTCCAATACTGGTGCTCTCTTCTCATATTTTAATTCCAAATCGGACGTTTTGCTCAAGTATCTCAATATCCTCTTTGCCTCTGTCCAATGTACCTTCCCAGGATTAGATACAAATTGAGATAGTTTTGTCACCGCGTAAGCAATATCTGGTCTCGTGCTCCGCCCCACATACATCAATGACCCTATCAATTCGCGGTAAGATATGTTTTTGACTTCATCCCTCCCTGTTTCGCTAATTGGACAATCTTCTTTGGTTAGCTTGATTCCCGGTTCAAGTGGAGTATAAGCCGGTCGGCAGTCTGACCGTTTTCTGACCGTCGTTTTTCCAACCAAATTCCGTCCGGTACACCACCTTGCACATTGCTGTGGATCATTCGATTGCGCACATATGCAGCTGTGGCTACAGCTTCGGCCCAAAAAGTTTGAGGTAACCTTGCTGAAAGCAACATTGATCTAACCATATATAATAGAGTGCGGTTGGCCCTTTCCGCTACCCCGTTCACCTGAGGAGTCTCGACACAAGTCCTTTCGTGTGTAATCCCTCGTTCTGCAAAAAATTCTCGAAGCCCTATGTTGCAATATTCTAAACCATTATCCGATCGGAAACGTTTGACTTTCCGTCCTTTTTGATTTTCGATTTTTATTATATGCTCCTTTACTTTGTTCACTACTTCATCTTTTGATTTTAAAAATATTACATCTATTTTACGTGAACAATCATCTATTATGGTTAAAAAATATGTCGAATCTCCATTCGACGTCACCTGCATCGGCCCGCAAACATCTGAATGAAGTAAATCCAATGTTCTTGAAGACGATTTTTCAGGAAGCCTTTTACATGGTGCTTTCGTCGATTTTCACAAACAGCATCCATAACATTGATCAGGATTTGTCATCTTGTCATCCAATCCTTAAACGTAACCCTTCTGTGCTAATTCTGATATATTTCTATTGTTTATGTGGCAGAATCTGTGATGCCACATACCTGGTTCGTTTACCTTTATGATATGAAGCTCCTTTTTATCCGAAACATGATCCTTTACATTTCCCTGTAAAACGTACAGATTATCCTGTCGACAAGCTGTGGCAATGGTATTATTTGTCCTTCTATTGGTGATTTTTGCAAACCCTTCATCAAATATAATCGTTTTTCCTTTTCTTTCTATCTGTGCAACTGATAAAAGATTTCTGCGGCACCTAGGAACATAATAAACATTTTGAAGTTGTGACGGTTACATCCTTCCTGGCGTGAAACTGTCCATCAATTAGTACGACTAGCGACCGAGAGAGGGCCACCGCGACGAACCGGTTCTCGCAAGACAAGTTAAGCGAGCACGGATATAACTACCGCGATCGAGCATCGGTAAAGACGAGCCGAGCCCGCAGAGACCCGTGTAGCCCTCGAGGTGAAAAAGAACAAATCGGAAAAGCGAGTCTTATGAAGGCCGAGTGTGTGAGTAAATGCGAGTGTGTGCAAACCCGAGATCTCCGATCCTCCGACCGTATCTCCGATCCTCCGACCGTACCTCCGATCCTCCGACCGTACCCCCCTCCAATAGATACTTTTTTCCTTTGTTCATTTACGTCGCTTCTTCAACTGCTAGGTTATTAAGCGACGGGACCTACTGTTTATAAAGGTGGGTTCCGAACCATCTATTTTGCCAACAACACGTGAAAAGCAACCGGGGGCCACTTCCCGGCTTTTACCGGCGGTCACCCATCCGAGCGCCGTTCACGTTCCACGCTGTTTAACTTCGGTGATCGGACGAGAACCGGTGTTTGCAACGGGACAATGGTCGTTGACAATCCCAGTAGATCCTGATCAGGCCCAAGTAGTGAAATACCGACGGGACCGATCCGAACTGAATATTGTCCAGTGGTGAAACGCCGACGGACCAGCCCCGATTCGAACCGAGTATCGTTCAGTGGCGAGACGCCCGACGAACCTCCTCCTTCAATGGCGAAAGCCGAGAGAGGTTTCCCCTTTCATTACCGAACGGCCGCCGATCACACCGACCGATCGCCGCTCCTCGCCATTCGTGGTACCAGTGACCCTGGACAGCCGACTGAAGCGGCACTCCTTCCACCGAACCGAGTAACCATCACAAATGGCGCCCAAACAGTAAAGGCATATTGGAATGACCACGAATGAGCAATAAAGTAAGTTGGGTATACCAACGAAAGGAGACCGAACTCGTCGAGTTAGCGGAACAAAAAGGACTCGACTCCACTGGAACCATCGACGAACTCCGAGCACGACTCCGTCGCACACCTACGCACCGAGATGTCGAAGGAAGAAATTCCGCAACCGCCGAAAACCGAGATATTAAAGACTATAAGCCGGTGGGGAGCACACTTCGACGGGAAAAACGCGGAGGACTTCATCGACCGCCTGGATGATCTCCACGAGAGTTACGGGGTCAGCCCTGCACAAACGCTACGATGCCTAGCGGAAATCCTCAGAGGAAAGGCCCTCCAATGATACCGAAACCAAAAGGGCAGCTGGGAGAAATGGGAGGATTTCCTAAAAGCGTTCCGTCGAACGTTCATTTCCCGCGACCGGCTCTTCCACATGGAAGATGAAATCAGGAACCAGCTACAGAAGCCCGGAGAACCGGCATGGGAATACGTCGTCGACATGCAAACACTCATGCGACGACATGGAGGATTCTCGACCGAGGACCAGCTAGCGAGGATATACCGGAACCTACACACGGAATATAAGAAATTCCTCCGGCGAGATGAGGCGAAGACGATAGAGGATCTGCTAGAACGAGCGGAGGAGTTCGAGCAGATACTAGCAGACGAGAAAAAGATCTCCGCCCCCAAGATCGCCGCAGTAGGACCAGTAAACCGAGAGTCTCCAGCAACAAGCAAAGGGCCAGGACCGATGATCGAAAGAGCCGACGTCATAAGCAGCAGCTACGACCGCACTAACTGCTGCTGGAGATGTGGCCAACGGGGCCACTACCGCCTCGAATGCCGGAGGGCACCACTACTGTTTCGCTCCTACTGCGGTACGGAAGACAGGTCAACCACCCGCTGCCCCTGCAATGACCTGCCGGGAAACGCCAGCCGGACCGGAGGGAGAGGCACCAGCCGGTCATTCCCCAGCTCAACGCCTCACAAGGAACCAACACCGACACTCGCATTTTCGGCCCTAATAGACACAGGGGCCACCCGATCATACCTGCGGCAAAATGTCGCAGAATGGTGGCAAAGCCAAGGTGCTGACACCCAGACAGGAAAACTGTCCGTCCGAATCGCCGACGGATCCTCCGTGGCCCTGGACTGCGAAATCAGAATCGCCCTCAAAGTCAACGGAAGGACCCTCCAACTTACTTGCCCGGTCCTCCCCACGCTCTCCCAAGCAGTGCTCCTTGGAGTCGACGCACTGCAAGCGTTGGGAGCATCACTTCTCCTGGGACCACTCCGTTGGGAGTTCCGCCAGAGGGAAGAAACGAACACGATGGACAGGCCGGAAGGCCTCACCGGGTGCACGGAGAAGCAGGAGCAACAGCTCCGGGCATTCCTTGACCAGGAGTTACCCAAGTTCAAGGCCATCCGAAGCCCCACACAACTCACTGAGCACCACATCCGCGTGGGCACCGCCGAGCCCGTCAAACAGAGATACACACCATGGAACCCGGCAACACAAGCCGTTATCGACGAGGAAGTGGACCGAATGATACAAGAAGAAATAATCGAGCCATCCTCCAGCCCGTGGAGCTCCCCGGTGGTACGGATAGTACGGAAAGCCAATGGGAAACCCAGGTTCTGTATCGACTTCCGCAAGTGAACGAAAAAGACGCCTACCCACTGCCCCAAGTGCAGGCCACGCTGGAGAAACTCCGAGGGACGCGGCCTCTACCAGTTCACAGTGATGTTGCACACAGTTGCACTCCGCACTGACCACATTCCAACGGCTGCTGGATTCCATAATAGGGCCACGCCTGGAGCCACGGGCCTTCACATACCTCGATGACATCATCGTGCTGGGGGCTACCTTCGAGGAACACCTCGCCAACTGGCGAGAGGTACTGGGACGACTACGCCGGGCCAACCTCCGAATCAATCCGGAGAAGTGCCGCTTTTGCCGCACCGAGCTGCGATACCTCGGACATCTGGTCACCAACCGAGGCATCCGGACCGACCCCGACAAGGTCGAGGCTATCCGTAGCATCCCACCGCCGACGACTACGAAAGAACTTCGTCGCTTCCTGGGGATGGTATCATGGTACCGTAGGTTTATCCCGCATTTTGCGGATACCGCCGAACCATTGTACCAGCTCCTGCAGAAACGAAAAAGATGGCATTGGGGAGAAACCAAAAACCGGTCATTCGAGGCCCTGCGAACACAACTGACCACAGCACCTGTGTTAGCCTGTCCCGACTTCAGCAAGACGTTCACATTATAGACCGGCGCAAGCCAAAGTGGGCTAGGCGCCGTACTAACCCAGGACGTAGACGGGGAGGAACGCGTCATCGCGTCGGACGCCAGTCGGACGCTCAACGGGGCCGAACGGAATTACTTGGTTACGGAATAGGAATGTCTGGCAGTAGTTTGGGGCATTAGGAAAATGTGGCCATACCTGGAGGGATACCAGTTCAAGGTAGTCACGGACCAGCAGGCCCTCAACTGGCTCCAGAAAATGGACAACCCCTCAGGAAGACTCGCCCGCTGGGGCCTCGAGCTCCAGCAGTACGACTTCACCGTGCAATATCGCCGGGGCGAACAAAACTTGGTAGCAGACGCGCTATCACGCCGACCAGAGGGTGCCGAAACCGTGGAACCATCAACCGAGACCTGGTACGAGCGCATTCGAACCGCCGTGCAGGAAAATCCCAAGAAATACCAGGAATACAGGCTTCACGAAGGGCGACTATACCGTCATACCCCGGACGACGCCGGGCTTCGACCGGAGTTGGAATGGAAACTCTGCTTTCCGAAGGAAGAACGGGGCCGCATCCTCCAGGAAATGCACGACAACCCCACCTCGGGACACCTGGGACGAGCCAAAACGCAAGACTGGGGCAGCGCTATTTCTGGCCCCGGATGCGCCGCGACGCAGCCAGGCACGTACAGAAGTGCATCAGCTGCCTGCAAGACAAGGCCATGCAACAGGCTCCGGCCGGCGAAATGTTCACCGCCCCGGAGACCGCCCATGGGATGTCATCACATTTAGTGGGGCCGCTCCCACGAACCAGCCAGGGGCACACCACGCTCGCGGTGTTCCAGGACAAGTTCTCGAAGTGACCGTTACGACATGCGGTCACATAGGCACTGGAAGAGCTTGTCCTCCTGCGACACGGATGTCCCCGCATGGCAATCACCGACAACGGCCGGCAGTTCGTAAGTAAAGAATTCAAGGCACTCTTAGAGCGATACGGGGTGGAACACCGAACCACGCCACCGTACATCCCGCAGTGCAACCCAGTCGAGAGGACCAACCGTGTCCTCAAAACGACGATCGCCCAGCTGACCGCCGGCGACCACCGCACCTGGGACCGGAACGTCGCGGGCGCTATCTTCGCGTACAACACCGCCCGGCACGAAGCAACCGGCCAAACACCGGCATACCTCACGTACGGCCGGGAATTGGCAAACAGTGGGACCAACCGGGCACCAGCCGAGGAACACCGAGAGGACGCCACAGCCGACGTCTACCGAGGTCGAGAGGACACTGAGACCCAGAGGAAGCATTATAACCTACGTCGCCGGAAATGGACACCACGGATAGGGGAGTCGGTAATGCGCCGAGAACACCCGCTATCGTCAGCAACGGCAGGCTTCTGCGCCAAGCTGGCGCCAAAATTCTCCGGCCCGTACCAAGTCCGCGAAATCCTCGGGCCAACGGTAATCGTAGTGCAGGCCGGGAAGGGGACTCGCCACTGAGTTCACATCCAGCACCCGAAGGCGTGCGAGCCGGCAGAAGACGCTAGTACGCCGCACGGCCACGAGAGGGCCACCGAGATGAACCAGGCGCCCGCAAGTAAAACGAAAGACGCCGGGGATATAAGCAACACCGAAACAACCGAGAAAAAGAACACTGCCGACAAAGCGTCATTTAAAGATGCACGACGAAAGTGCTCGAGGCACGGACATGGAACCGGCCGCAAGCCGGAAACAAAGAACCGGCCCAGTTGCCAAGTCGAAGAGGTCCACCAGAACGAGTCCGTCCACCGCCCCGAATAGTGAGCGACATCACATGGCGGGAGGCAACACCGCAACCGAAGGCAGCACAGCCAACAGGGGGAACCCACGAGAGCGATGCCGATATACGGGAGCTGGACGAAGTCTTGGCCATCTACGACAGAAACCCTCTCGGACCAACCAAAGTCCAAATCGCCACGTCGGGCAACCAAGTGGCCACAACCACGGCCAGAGCATCAGCACCGAGCATCACGCAGGAAACTCCTCCCACCGCAGGGACATCGGGGACCGACAGCCGTCCACTTCCGGTGGGGACAATGATGCATGACGGGAGGCCAGGCAGCTACAGCCTGCGCATGGACCAGCTGCGCCCAGGCCGCCGGCATCGAATCCCGTACCGCGACGAACCGGTTCTCGCAAAAGAAACACGGCAACCCGCAAGTACGACTCGCGACTGCCAAAGGGCCGCCGTGCCGAACCGGTTTCTCGCGAGAGAAGTTAAGCGAGCACGGATATAACTACCGCGACCGAGCATCGGTAAAACAAGACGAGCCGAGCCCGCAGAGACCCGTGTAGCCCTCGAGGTGAAAAGGAACAAATCGGAAAAGCGAGTCTTATGAAGGCCGAGTGTGTGCAAACCCGAGATCTCCGATCCTTCGACCGTATCTCCGATCCTCCGACCGTACCCCCCCTCCCAGTAGATCCTGATCAGGCCCAAGTGATGAAATACCGACGGCAATCCCCTCCTCCTCAGTGGCGAAACGCCGCGCAGGAACCGTCCAGGCCCGAGTGGTGAAATACCGACGGCAGTCCCTACCTCCTCAGTGGCGAGACGCCGAGCAGGAATCTCCCCGATCCGAACCGAATCTCGTGGTTCGCGAAACGCTGACGGACCAGCACCGATCCGAACCGAGTATTGTTCAGTGGCGAGACGCCCGACGAACCTCCTCCTCCAGTGGCGAAAGCCGAGAGAATTTTCCCCTTTCGTTATCGAACGGCCGCCGATCACACCGACCGATCGCCGCTTCTCGTCATTCGTGGTACCAGCGACCCTGGACAGCCGACTGAAGCGGCACTCCTTCCACCGAATCGAGTAACCATCACAAAGTGTTACCTCATAATCAATGCAATTTTCTCTCGTGTTCAATATTACATCCTCAATTCCTTCAGCTATTAATGTTGCTTCATCCCTTTTAACTGTTGTTTCCGCTGTGCCAATTGGTTCCGGATTGATCTGTCTGAAATTCTGAAACCAATCTTTATTCTTGCATACATGATGAGTTGCTGCGCTGTCAATTAACCATGCATCTTCTAGTGCAACATGGTTCACATTTATTGACAATGTAAATGACTCCTTCTGCTGAGAATGTATTCGCTGTCTAGTGACTACCTTTTTCTTTCGACACTGACTTGTAAAATGACCATTCTTACCACAATTAAAACATTTCTTATCTGGCTTCTTGAAATCTGTGTGGCGGTTGCCCTTATTTACTTGATAGGCTGATACTTCGCCTCTTTGATGATCCTGGTCCTGATCTTTTGACATGCGTCTTTCATACTCCATTAGCAATGCCTTCTTGATTTCATTTGAAGTGAACTTGGTATCTTCTAAATTAGCCAGCGACATTGTTAACGCATCATACGAATCCGGTAACCCTGAGAGCATCGCATACGCTACATCCTCATCCTTCATTTCTGATCCAGCATCTTGTAAATAATCAACAATTATTTTTACTCTGGATAGATATGAGGCCATTGTCTCATTTTCCTTTAAACGAAGTCTAACAAACTTTCGCTTAAGCATTATTCTTTGTCTAGACTTTGACTCATACACTTGTTCAAGGACGTTCCATGCTTCTGCCGCAGTTTTACAATCCACTATGTATTATCAGCATATTGCTGATCTGGTTCAACAGCCAGTGCTGTGGTTGCAAGTTCCATTTTACACTCAAATTGCCTTTTTTCTTCTTGAGTTGCATCTACTTTGAGCACTTCATCACCAGTCGCATAAGACCATAGATCTTTTTGTATGAGGTACATTTTTGCTGAGAACTTTCATGTTCTATAATTATCCCCATTTAGACGATCTATTTTTCCGGCCTTCGACACGCTCGCCATTTTTACACGTCTATGTCTATGAATTTTCTCGAACTCTAACCTCAACACGATACGTGGGCCCATAACCTTGATGGCGCAATAGGATTAGAGTGAACTATATTTTACTATTCACACACAATGCAAAAGGTATAAATACATAAAAGTAGTATTAACAATAGTATTAATGATACTATCAACTTGGAAAACACGCGGTTACATATTTCGAACGTTATGGCAAGAACATGTGCTGAGCAGCGAGCGTTACACGCGATGCAGAGAGCGAAGTGACGCGCCACGGCGGGCCCCAGCATTACTCGCGGCGGGAATTATAACCCAATTACACCATCTATCGCTCGTACCGAGTACGGCCAGTTTTAGGGACGTGCCTCGGGCATCACCACTCCGTACGAGCCCCGGAGAGTTGCCCCGTTTCATGGGACCGGCCGGAGATAAAGAATTGGCCAGAATATTCGAGACGTCTCAAGGAACCAAGGAAAAGGAGCCACGACACACGGGCGGAAAAACCCGGGGGATCCTTTCGCGAATACACCTTCTTTTCGCCGCCCCGCCGTCGTCTCATCCCGCTCAATTCAAGGATCCCAGTGAGGGTGGTGTTACAGCATGCCTGGGAAGAATAATCTTCCTCGTTCACCTGAAGGCGATCGTTAACGTTGCGTTTCAAATAGATCTAGAGCCTTTCGAAGGCGCGATGTCGTGACTGTTTCAGTCGCGTTTCGGAACGCGCTCATCCGGGAAATTCAGCTCTGCGGAGAGGGTGGGGGAAACTAGGATCTATGCGTCACGTCGATACGGATCGAAGAGTCACTGTCGCGCTGGTTATCGCTGGGAATAGATGCCCTTTCACGATGTCTTAGTCTCGCACTACGTAATATTGAGAGTTAGTTTCGCGTCGCGGGTGGTTTTTCCGACAATACGGCATTAATTCACGAGGGTGATTCGCGAGAGCCAAGGCCCAGCCTTCAATTCACCGACGGTAAGTCGATCCTGTGACTATTTTCCTGGTGGCCCGTAGTTTTAGTGTGAGGACGACACGTGGTCGTCTCGTCCTCGGATCCGTTGCTCACGTCCGGCTCGCGGACGCTTTGAGAATTCAGAGCGGTTTTGAGAGCGGTTTCCCCGCGGTATTGAAATCGAAAGTCTTCCTCGGGAGTACGTCGGAAAGGAGTAGCGTTCCGTCTCGATTCGGTAACGCGGCGAACAACTAGAAATCGCGGATCATTTCGCCTGCGGTCGCGCGGAGCCTACATGCAGCTCGAGCACGTACGACCGCGGATTGTCTATTGCGCGCGGCGAATCGCGTCTCTTCGAGGCTATCGCGACAGTCCTCGCAATATCGCGCCGTCCATCTGCGCCTCGTCTCGACGAGGATTTTACATTATACCGCAATACCGTACTCTCGCGAGTATTAATGACTAACGCGCTGTGCGAGCGCCCATCTTCTCGCACTATTGTATAAGGAGCGCGGGCTCCCGGGTCGCGGCCACGTGGCCGCACTCCTGTAAATTTTACGATCATGACCTTCATTAAATAAACTAGAGCCAACTGAGTCTTGTTGCTTTCGACCTGCGAAATCCGTCCTGCCGTGAGGGCTGTCCCCGTTATTCCCTGTGTTCGAACCTCTGGCCGTTCGCGTCCTTATCCATCGTTTGCGTTCCGAGGAGGCTCGACGCCCGGGCTCGGCTTCTCCGAGCACGTGCGTTTTGTTGCATTTCGAAGATCCTTCGCGTTCTGGTCGAGCCTCTCCATAAAATCGCTTGACCGTGCTTGCACGGCCGCGCACGGCCCGGTCTCAGTGCCTATAAAAACCCGGAGTTGACCGTTTTCGTCGGCTTTCCAACCGCGCGAAAAAGGGTTAACATCACAATATTTATCGAAGCGCATTGAGTATTGTTCACGTGTGTCTAAATAAATAATATTATACATATATAATTTAATCTAAATGAATAAATAATTCATTTCAAATACTCTTAATGGATGAAATTGATTTGCGAAAGGTTGAATTTGATTTGGAAACGGGTAAGATGGATTTGCAAAAGGGTGAAATTGATTCATAAAAAGGTGAATTTGATTTGCATATAGTTGAATTTGACTTGCAAAAGGGTGAATTTAGAGTGCAAAACCTATATAAATAACATAAAAGACTAATTTTCATTTGATGTTTAAATCAAATGAATTATTTTCAAATAATATTTTACTTGAAAATTTTTTTATTTCAATTACATTTTGGTGAAATAAAATAATAAGTAATTTCACCTCAAGAAGAAAGAAGCTATTGAAGTAACTAAATTAATTATTGAATTTAAATATGCCACACACATATACACAATTTAGTGGTATGCTAACTTAGCACTCCAGTGGCGACTCTGAGGCGCCACTAAATATATTGTTATATGAGTAATGTAAAATAATTGTTACATTATTAAATTATTTCATATCAAATAAATTACTAAACATTTGAGAAACACGAGCAAACTGTATCAGTTTAATATGCATAAAATGAAAAAAATCGTATAGAATGGAAACATTCTAGGTTAGAAGAAATGTTTAGTTTTCGTGTTGAAATAGTTCCGAGTGCAAAGAGTTAAAATTGTTCTTTAGTACGTGAAATAAATGGAATTTTGATCAAATGAAAAACATGAGTTGGCTGTTCAATTAAACTAACATATGATTATTTTAAGTGGCATATAGCCAAATAAGATAATATGTTATCTTCACAATTGTTTTTCAAATAATTTATTTCGATAATGCCTAAGCTTATAAATTCATAGACAGAATGGTGTGTCAAAGTCATAGACTTATAGAGATGGACTGCGCGGCCTGTATAAAGCGCTGAAGCCGGGACAGGTCAAAGAGTGAGAGAGAGAGAGGGAGCAATAGCAAGGGGAGTGCTCTCTCTTGACGAGTTGGTGGTGAGAGATTCTGCTTCTCCTACTAGCTTCTATATAGCACAGAGTACTCTGTTCCCCTCAATGCTCTTTTCGCCTGAGCCTCCGCCAACTATCGGTGTGCGAGTGAGATAGCACACCGCGCCGCCGGTAAGTTGGCTTCAACTTACCCGTAAGATGGCTCAGTCCATCTCTATAAGTCTATGGTCAGAGTCACAAGCTGTCAGAAACAGCTCGAAAAAGGAAAAAAAACTTACCAGACGACCCTTAATGACTTCTCTGATACCAGACACTAGCTCCCCAATGTATTCCTCTTCTCGTGGTCGAGATACCACTTGCAGGATACCTCCGCTGCCCGAAGGACGGAAACTGAGTTTATTGGGCGGTGGCAGTGAGGCCTGCTCTTGGGTATCCGGCGACTGAGATCCATGTGGATAATTTCCCGGAATCTGCTCGGACGGTGGACTTTGAAGCGTATACTTGTTAAATGTCACACTCTTCGAGAGTTTCGAATGCCTCGCAGCGTAGCCCTCAATGGTCTGTGCTCTCATTAATTTCCTCAATTCGGCAGTGACTGCCTCGCGATCCGGCGTACTCGTTGCTGAGGTATCAGAGCTGCCAGTTCTACTGCCAGCAGATAGCTTCTTCAATATGCTCTTCAAATTTCGCCTTTCTAACGTCTCATTCTCTGGCGACAATGGATCCGTTGGCGATGATCGTCGATGCTAAAGAAACAACGGTAATTATATACTTTAGCGACTTCACACTGATTTCGAACACCTTGAAATATGTTGTCAAGGTTACTATTCTGAACAACTTTTCTCGGTCGACCTTCACCTTTGGAAACCAAACATTTTTAACTTCATTTATGTAATCCTGTAAATTTTGACGAGAAATTGCCAAAAATCCAAGTTTTAATTTTAGGAATCCACTGATTCAAACGTTAAGGGTATTTGCTCAGCAATTTTAAGCGTTTTTGACAAGTAAGGGCGCTGCTATGTTGGCATGTAGCGAGCATCGCGCGTCAATAATGAATAACAGTAAATAATGAACTTTCTGCTGTTTGATCGTATTTCATTTACTTCTCTTCCGTTTTCGTTTTCAACCAATTCTACGACTATCTTCATGCTGAATCTCTTAATACTTTACTAACTTCACTCTCATAATGAATATAGCCACTGGTGTACGATATGAAGTTACAAACAGGAAAAGCAAGTGCGTCTAAACTTCTGATATGGCCCTTTTTCACATTGTGGCTAAAAATTCTTCCCTGCAATGCCATATATGGATAGTTTTAATAGTAATCTTAATTTTTCAAAATGTTTGTTAAAATAATGTGTTGTCTGTTTTTGTTAAAATAATAGGGTAAACTTCTGATATGCACTGTATATACTGAAAATTTTATTCGATGTTTGTTATTCTAATAATTTCTACAAAAGTAAAGTTTACTTAAAACTCTGCAGTTCAATTGTAACTATCTCTGATTTTAAACAGTGAAAATTTAAATATACAGAATGTTCCAATGTTCATGGTGCCAAAGGGAAGCTTAAAAAATAAGCCTGAAATATGTGTAAGTGGTATTCAGTATTCACAGAGTACGCGGCCATACGCATTTACAAGAAAGGGATACGGTAAGTTTTGGTCAGACACGTTAGCCGACACGTATTCAATAGCACGTCTGCTCTATGAATCTTCGAACTTATTTCTTTCGTAAACGAAATTTTATTTATTATTTACGTTTGGTATTTCCCGTAAATTTAGTCTCTTCCCAAGTACAATCATGAATACTTATGCACGGTATCTGTTTATTTAACTGTTTAATATTTGCACGTAGACAAATGTTACTTTGTTACGTAAAAAGAAATTTAGTTTTCATAATTGATTTTAACATCTGTTTGGTACTAAACGAATGCTTTTCGCAGTACATATACTTTCAATATGTTATCTCATTCTATAGGTACATATACTTACATTCTGTGTATATGTATTATACAAGGTATTCGACTATAGGTGGGAGAAAATTTAAGAGGTGTTTCTCCATGATAATATGAGACGCTAATGAAAAATAAAAAATTGCACAATTCAACTTATTTAGTTATTAGTTATTTAGTTATTTAGTTATTAACAATTAAAAATCTGCCTAAAATGCGGTAGCGCGACCAACAGAAGTACGTCATAAAGGCGCGTGACAGTCGCGTATCAAGTGACAGATGCATGCATACCTTCGTTCTCAATTGGGGCGAGGTGAAAATGTTTAACAAATTGATCGTTGCACAACATTGAAGTCGTTAAAATCCACAAGGACATTTCTAATATCCGCCCAATAGAATTATCGAGCAGAAGGGATCAATGCCCTTTCACTTTTTAATTGGTCTCATATAAGTAAATTACTCGAGATCACTATAAAGTGATATCCATTGTATTCATAAATGTTGAATGGAATACTCACAATCGCGCACAACTAATTCACGTTTGATTCACGTCAATTTGATTTTCGCACACGAAAGTAGAATATCCGTGAAATTAATGTGAAGTCTGTTAGTGCACCACTTAAATAACACCCTAATTTAACGTTTTAAGAAAATGTGTGTGTGCAAGAAGATTCGTCCGTACAAGCTGGCTTCCGTATGCACACTGATTCAAAACAGCTGATGTAATCAATGGCACACACATGAGATATTTGGCGGTCACAGACAGAATGAGAAAGAATCGCGAAATTCGTGAAAACAGGAAAGACAATGTGTATTGATATAGCAACGCGCGGGAGTTTGGGCGGGAGTTTGATGTAGATCTACATTTGTTTTATCGATCAGGCGCAGTGTCGATCAGCCACATCGAGGAAGTCGAGGGGAATACAGTTTAACCCCTCTCTGATGACCAGAGTAACAAAGTCCGTGACCAGTCTACGGACTTATTGGGGGATGTTGGAGTATGCTCATGGTGCTGGAATGGGATAGTGGAAGGGGAAAGAGAGGAGAGGAAAAATCGACCATTCCTCTTGTCGGACGATTCCTCTTGCACAAACACATTTTCTTAAAACGTTGAATTTTGTTTGGAACGTTTGAACACTCAAAGACTTCACATTAATTATACTAACATTTTATTCTCCGTGTGCGAAGGTCAAATTGACGTGCATCAAACGCGAATTAGTTGTGCGCGATTCCGGCACGCATATTGCATATGTGCATTTGTGTGAATACTTGCACTTGTGAAGATTCCATTCAACATTTATGGACACAATGGATACCGCTTTATAGTGATCTCGAGTAATTTACTTATGTGAAAGGGCATTGATCCCCCTTCTATTCGATAATTCCATAGGGCGGATATTAGAAATGCTCTTGTGGATTTTAACGAGTTCAATGTCTTGCAACGATGAATTTGTTAATCCTGTCCATCAATTTGTTAAACATTTTCACCTCGCTGAGGGCCCAAATGAGAACCAAGATAAGCATATATTTGTCCCTTGATACGCGACTGTTGCGCACTTCTGTGATGTCCATGGCGTACACCTTTGTTGGTCGGATTGCCGCATGTTAGGCGGACTTTTAATTGTTAATAACTAAATAACCACTACATAGAGTGTCTCACTTGAGTAGAAAATCTTTAATTTTTACACAGTAAAAGATTTGGTATATGTGTTATTAAGCGGTCAGTATCCCGCAGTGTTGTTGTTTTAAACAACTATGTTGTTATTTTAAACAAGTACATGTAGGATTAATAACGCCAGAGCTGTCCAGTATTTTAATTACTAATGGTACAAATACAATTGCAAGCCCGGTTGCCTGGGCTGATCCAAACGCGCTCTGATTACTCTCTCTCTCTCTTACTTTCTCTACTCTCACTGAACTAACTCTCGTTCCAGAGTTGGGCATTAATCGATTAAAATTTCAATCAAGATTGATTGATTAATGTGTACGATTAAAAAAGAAATCATCGAAAAATCGGAGACTGATTTAATCGGTTACACTGTCCAACAGCCAAAAAACGTTTCGATTCTCACTATGCGAATCTGTCCTTAATTTTTCTCCTAGACGCACAGTTTTCGAGAAATTTGAGTTTGAAAAAAGACATATTTTTCGAACAAATATTGTGATGTTATTATAAAAGATTTTGTATTGTTCTTTTCAGCAAAATATTCTCTAGACTTTCCCGAATCCAGTAATGTGCAATACTAATACATTATGATTGTGTAAACATGTTTAAACAATCATTAAAGACGGAGAGGCACCACTTTTGCACCGGTTTTTGAGGATATTTTCAACTCCTACCTTCAACTCCAAAGAAAAAGATCAAACTTAAATTTCGCTTGTAAGAAGAATGCAGGATTTGCGAGAAATGCTAACACCTGTAAATCTGTAAGTGTCTTTAGTAGCACAAAGAATATTGAGATGGATTGATCATGAAATTTTCAATGTCTTACTTTTATTTACTGTATCATTTTATTAGGTGTTGTAGAAAAACACTTCCTACAAATTTACAGATGTTAGCATTTCCCGCAAAGCCTGTATTCTACTTATAAACGAAATGTATGTTTGACCTTCATCTTTGGAGTTCAAGGTTACTTGAACGTCATGTCACAGTACATCTTAAAACAGCATCGACGATCTTGAAACCTACGAGAAAAAAACATTTAAAAAGAACAATCCTTGCAAGATATTAACCACTTGATACCATTCAAATTACGCATTGTTTACTGTGTCAAAATTAAAGAAAATATTCTAGAGGCACATTGAAGTGATACACCCTGTATATTGTCAATATCAATATTAATCCAAATGTTAGAAATTAATGGTATAATGAAAGAGTGAATGATTCAACATACATAAGCTTTTTCGAACGAAACACTGTTATCAAAAAAATTAGTTACTGCTTCTATTTATTACTTACCGTTTCTGTTAGTAGTAAGCAGACAACGATACAGTATGCATATCCTATCTGTTATCGATCTTATATCCTCTTCTGAAAAAATTACTTATTTAACCTTTTCTCTGTGCCCTGCATTCTAATGCTCAGTGTACCCCATAAGTGTACTAAGTTATACCCCCGTGTACAGGGGGTATAATTGGACGCTATACATTTTTTAAGCAAAATGTAAAAAAAAATTTGTCTGCATCGGAATTGGTGAAATTTTATTGATTTTTAAAAGATAAGTATACAATACTTTAAAATGTTTAACATATCAGCTATCATTCCTAGAAAACCTTTGGATATTTCGTCGGATAGATCGTCAACTTTTTATTTCCGGTTTTATCAACCTCCATACACAGAGAGACGGTTGAAAAATATATTAAAAATGTATTTTTTTGCGATGTTTGATGTTAAATATTAACTCATTTTCGTGAAAACTCACAAATTGCAGTTTATGAACCAAAATAGCGGAAACGTGTTTTCGATCACCAAATTAAAAGTCATCAGAATGTGGATATAAATCTTGTGATTTCGTTGTGATATCATGTATAATAAAAAGCTGAGTTTAATGACAATGAATGAGAATGAAAACATACAGATTGTATGGAAAGAATCTAAAACCTCATAACACAATTTATGAAATAGTGTTTATGATCAGATTTAATGGAATTATTTAGCATTAACAATAAATTTTAGATCTCCTTAGAGGACAGTTTTATTTCGGTATCTATTACGCACAAATTCCTCATTAGATCTATTAGCACGAGCGCTTAAATCTGGGTTGCGCGTATTTCATGCGGAAACAATATCTATCTCTCGAATTACCGAAGTTCCTCGTTTAGCATCGAATGCATCGGTGAAAAGCGCAGATTAGTTAAATGTTTACAAATTGTTATTGTGACTTCATGCAATGCTATAGAATGAGTTATGTGTGATTGATGAATTTGTATTTCAACGTTAATTGTTGATTTTATTTCAAATATGTGCATAGCATTATACATATCTGAATTCTTGCTTGAAGAATGTAGAACTGCTTTGAAAATGTGAATGTGTTCTACAAATTATACGGGTAAACTTCTTCTTAATTATGGTTGAAGAAACTTATTTCTTATATGAAAGTAATAATTGTCCACAAATTGTATCTTTTCTATCTTAAATTTCGGAATCAGTTTGAATTACAAATGGATCTATATTTTTAAGTAAAAATGAAAATGCGTTTCAGTAGTACAATAATTCCGGAAATATTTCCAAAAAGTCCATTTTTCGACAGAATTTTACTTTAGATCCAGAAAGTTTTAACTAGTTTGAATATAATCCTGTAGAGTTTGACGAGAAAATGCCGAGAATCCAGTTTTAACATTAGGAATCCACTGGTTCAAAAGTTATAGGTACTTAAAGTTGAACGATTTTAAACAAGGGCATCGTCATATTGGTATGTACTGAGCGTCGCACGTCGACTACCGTGCGGAGTCTCTAGATGGCACCACAAACACGTGTTGATGTAGATAACGTAGAGTGGCTTTGAAACGTTACTCGATTTCCTAGTTTTACAAGTACATTTTATTCTGGGACTGTTTGAAAGCTATTATGGAGCAGTAATTAAAATACAGTAGGACCTCGATTAACCGGCTTGATCGGGAGACAAACAGCCCGGGTACATTAAGGCCCAATGTATAATCGAGACCAAGGGGGATAATTAAAATGTACATTGTATTCCAAAATAAATTTTTTATTTTTGAAAATTTATTTCCCTTCATAATATAATCATATTTAAACGCATATTTGTTTATAATCGGGATCCGGTTAATCGAGGACCTACTGCATACTGAATCATATACAGGATCTCACAGAGAAGGTATATACTTGACTCCAAATAAGAAGATACTTGTTCTGCGCATGTCGTTGCGCGTCAGCCTTGTTGTAAAGTATCTAAATCACCCATACGTCATGAATATTCATATACCAGGTGACAAAAATTTGTACATATATAATTCCGGTTTGACGTTTGTATAAAGTACGTCAACGTAACCTCATTACCTGTGGCGGTTCAACGTATACATATTTGTAAATACCTATTCTTGATTCTAAAACCCTTAAAACTAAATAGATAAATAAATAAAAAAGCTGAGTAAATAAAATCTCTCAATATTTCTCTAAAATATTATGAACATACGGTATTGCGTGGTGACGCAAGAAGATGTGCGTGGTCGGCGGAGTACGAGTAGGGGATTAGTGCAATGAACGAGTTCCGTTAGAGTTATATGCGCAGTAGAGTCTGTGATGTCGCCAATCAAAAAGCGCTATCCTAGGGAATATGAACTATTATTATAAGATGCATCACCGCGCATATTCGAATATCAGAATAAACCGAACACCGTTTAATTGTAATGTCACAGATGCGTAGTTAGAAATATCGCGACTACCAGTTAGAAGGTCACTCGAGTAGGGAAACAGGTAAAAAGAGGAATAAACCAGCGCAAAACACTCAAAAGGGATTAGGCCCCTTTTCCGAGGACAGCGAGAGACAATAGATCCGAGGACAACTCTCCAGCCCTCTCCAAGGACTTCAGTCATAAATCTCGGTCCCAAACAATGGGCCTTGTTTAGAGAAATCCGGGAGTTTTCGAAGCAAGCGCGCGCCGATCAACATCGAGGACGGCGCGTGCCAATCAGCGAAGCGCCTTCACGCAGCGACACGAGGAGCACTCTCCAAGGTCCGGCTCCCAAACGGTTGTTATAAAAACTCGTCCAAAACGAATAAACAGGAGAATTGAGTCAACCTCTTAATAGCGCACGTCGTTACTTTCTTTGGTACCTTACCCAAACCTAAAAATATCGTCCGTGTTCGTTAGCAAAGCTGCGTTCGAAAGTTCTAATACTTTAGTATTTTAAGGCATCTGAATCCTCGCCGCGAAATATCAATAATATAGCAGCTCGTGCCATCTAGAAGCAAGTCCCGCGACTATTTAACCAGATAGGAACATCACAAATCTTAAATTCGTCGGCTAGTAAGTATCTTCTTATTTGGAACCAAGTATAGTTCCAGTTGATTATGGGTAGGTTCGTGGCATAACCACAGATAAGATATAGGAATAGACTTGACACCTTATAGGACTTGGTGTCCATAGGAATCTGTAGTACCGTCATTTTAAAGTGACAGTGATTTTAGCGCCCTCCACGCTTTGAGAACGGTGAATTCGAGAACTAGATCCAGTGCGATTCGGGTTCGTCTGGTCAAACTTATACAGTGTTGTCAAATCTAAAATACTCAACATTGTCAGATTATGAGTTTTCAATACATCCTAAAATCACACGGTCCAACAGCCAAAAATCCTTTCGATTCTCACTATGCGATTTTTATAGAGTTTTTCGCGCTGATTCCGAATCTGGCCTTAATTTTTTTCCTAGACGCACAGTTTTTGAGTGAGTTTAAAAAAAAACATATTTTTCAACTTTGAACAAAGATTGCGATGTTATTATAAAAGATATTGTATTGATCTTTACATCAAAAGATTCTCTAGACTTTCTCGAGTCCAGTGATGTGCCATAGTAATACATCATGTTTGTTTAAACATGTTTAAACATTAAAGACGGAGAGGCACCACTTTTGCACCGTATTTTGCCGATATTTTTTAATTTATCTGAAAAAATAAGGGTCCAGCGGAAAATCGAGCTACACCACGCAATAGAGCAGACTTTTATCTTAAGAAACCACCCTTTCAACTTTCCAACGTCGATGTTTTTAATTAATGTTTTAATTAATGTTTTAATTAATGTTTTAAACGAGCCAGAAAGCAAAATATCATCGCGAAACACGAGTCGCCGCCTATCGCGTGGTATAGTTCGATTTTGGACCCTTATTTTTTCAGATAAATTAAAAGATATCATAAAAAAACGGTGCAAAAGTGGTGCCTCTCCGTCTTTAATGATTGTTTAAACATGTTTAAACAACATCATTGCACTATTGGATTGATGGATGGATGGATGCACATCACTGGATTCGGGAAAGTCTAGAGAATCTTTTGATGTAAAGAACAATACAAAATCTTTTATAATAACATCATAATATTTGTTCAAAGTCGAAAAATATGTCTTTTTTTCAAACTCAAATTTCTCAAAAACTGTGCATCTAGGAGAAAAATTAAGGACAGATTCGGAATCAGCGCGATAAGCTCTATAAGAATCGCATAGTGAGAATCGAAAGGTCAAAAAAAAGTTTGAATTTGTTGGACAGTGTCATCGGAAAGCTTGATCGCGAAGAAACTCTCTTCTATCGTTCGCTGTAAAGAGAGCATAATAAAAAGAATTCTCCTTACGTTAACAATCTTACGCTAGCTTGTATTGAACTTAATTTCTTTCCATTTAATATTGTCAAATATTTGTAACGTTCCCATTTCTGTCTATTGTAAATTTTTTTATTGCAGTTATTCAAAATTTTATGCTTATCTTTAATCTAATCTCAAATTTATTTTTGTTCCTGTATTTGACAATGGTTAACCTGTGTTCTCAAATAATACAAATCGAACTTGATTATAAATACATAATATTAGGCGTATTAAATTAACAAAATGGAGGAAGTGCCTTTTTACCACATTTTTTCATCTTAGTTCTATTACTACACCATACATGTATATATTTATATAAACATTTATTTAGTAATTTTAACAAGATTAGAAAGGCGTAAAAAGTAACATTTCTAAATTTCCGTTACCGATGCATATAGAATATAAATTATTTTTATAAATGTCATATTCAACATTTAAACCGAAGCATCACGAATGGAGTATAAAATTTTTACTTCGTACTAATAATGCTCAAAAATCGCGTTTTATCGGTAACGTTAGGTGTTGACACTGAATGGTAATGGGGTCTCTGTGGGACACTAACACCCCAAAACGTCTATTCCTACATCTCGTCTGTGGTTCGGCCTGACTACGCTTGATGCTGACTGCAAATCTACGTTATCGTCATCACTCTGTGCTTGTGCTGCCATCTAACGGCACTGCTCATTAGACGACGCGCGACGGCCACTACATACCAATATGGTGGCGTCCTTACCTGTCAAAAACGTTTAAAGTTGCTGAATTTTAAACACGCATAACTTTTGAAACAGTGAATTCCTAAAATTTGGATTTTCGGCATTTTCGCGTCAAAATCTACAGGATTTCATACAAGTTAAAAATGTTTGATTTCCGGAGTTGAAGTTCAGCCCAAATTTTAATTATATAATACTTTATTATTTTATAAGAAACAGGGCTTTCAAATAATATTGTATTACAACTTATAAAAATTAAGTATAAAATATTTTAATATTTCTATAGGATGACAGTTTCAAACTAATTTGTGTAAAATATGCTCACGAGTAGTTTCTGCCTCCATAAAGTAGAATAGATATTTAATGTTATTATAACAGTGGACAGGTTAATGTGCTATTATAGTGAGTCGTTACTTGAACTAGGTGAGTTTTCATGATATTACCCATGATAATTTTAAACATTAATGATCTACATAGTTGGCAAGCAATCTTTTTGAGAAAAGTGGTCTCGTGTCACGAACAGTTCAGTGTTATCATCAAATGGGCTCTACCTTTATTTTCACGATCGGCTAACGGGTTGAGAACTTAGGAAAACTTCTGTGCACGTACCTGATTCAGTTTCTTCAATTTTCTCGCGTACTCGATGGCGCAAGCCTCCGAGTGGCTTCTTGTTAAGTTACCGTCAAATTCGATCTCAGCATTTTCGCCGCAATCAAGGCTGGAACTTCGAACGGCTTTCTCTAGTTCGGCCAACTTCTGCCTTTCGTTAAGTATCTTTAGCTTCTTGACGAATGGCAGTCCGCAGTATTCCGGCGAGAGATCATCGACGGACGCGTACATCTTGGTTTGATGCCTGAGACGCACCAGACTTTGTCTTATCTGCATTCTTTTTGTTGGAGGGCTTCTTTGTGGCGAGTTTTCTTTGTTCGTTAATGATGCGTCTTTGAGCATTGCCCACGTCTTCTTTGCTATCGAACCGTTCCCTTTCTCTGCGTTTAACACTGTCGTGGATTTTATTGTCTGATCGAGAGACCCTTGCTTCGATAGCTGTTTCTGCGGCTGTTTCTGCAGCTGTTTCTGCAGCTGCTTCGCGCTGGATTTCGGCGATTGCTCCTGTGGTTCCTCTGGTATGACGCTTTTCGGAAGCAGCGGCTCCTTCGTTGGTGCTTCTTTGTCGGGTTGCGGTTCCAGATCGTTCTTTGCCTTCAATAGCAATATTCTCTGAAGGAGTGGCAAATTTGGATTAGTCGGGTTCTGTGCCTCCACTATCGGCGGGTGTTGCTGTTCGACCGCCTGCGTCTGAGGTTCCATCAGGTTTCGACGTTCCTCCCGTTCTTCCTTCTCCTTAAGTAATCTCAGTCTCGAGATCAGAGGGAGGCCAGCTCCAAGTGGCGACACAGGTGATGGTTCCTGTATGGTCGAACCAGACACTTCTTGATAGTCGTCGATCTTTTGTTGCCTCTTGAGTGTAGGTACTTTCGACGTCAGCGGTTGAAGCTCGAGGCTCTCTTCATGTCTAGTGTTCCTTCGACTCTTCCTTAAGGCATTTTTCAGACCCTTCACGTCGCTCTTCAATTTGTCGACGATCCTCTTCCCCGTACTGTTGTCCGACGAATCGTGACCCGGTGATGTTGGCTGTCGCGACGCTCTCGCTACTTTCTGCGCCTCCATTAGTCGTTTCCTGCCGAGGTTCTGCAGAATCTCTTGCGCTTCTGGGTAATCCTTCATTGCCGCCAGCACGTCTTCGCGCGACAGACTGAATAGCTCCGAGTATCCCACCGATCGAACATCGGCTGTGCGTCTGAAATAACAATTTCATTTGCGAATATTATTATAATTCTTCATATTATTACAAATAATGGCAATATTCAAAGTGGACATAGTTATTGCCCCACCCTGTATGTCTGGAAAAATATCTTATTGACGATAGCATTATGTAATTTTTTATCAAAATGTGGTGATTAATTAACGTACTAGTCGTTGATGATAAAAAGAACTACAAAATCAAGATAACAATCTTGTAAATGAAAAACGTGAATGACCATAATATCTTATTTTTACCGTAATATAGTCAAGAAACTTAAAATTTGTAGATAAAATACATTGGGTATACAAAATTGCGTTTGTTTAATGTCACTGCTAAAAATCGGACATTTCATATGCAACAACCTAATATTTATTGGAATTTGTATAGTATAAATTGTAGTCTTCTGGCGCGCAATCAATCGCTATAATATAAGGTTTCGTACAGACCTAAACAGCGCGCCGAACCGCGCAACGAACCGCGCGTAGAGTGAGCAGAGAACACAAGAACAATAAAAATAAGTTCATATGAACATGTGTCCTATTAATTCAGCCTCCATCTTATTACAAAGTTACAACCATTTTTGTGTTTCAACAATCCGTAATT
>CM052260.1:679528-689534 GCA_028455795.1 Lasioglossum marginatum | reverse complement strand
AACTTTCATCTGAAACATTTTTGCGTATAATCAATATTTTCGGAGATTTTCGACTGTAACGCTTTATAATTTCCACCCTGTATATCAATACGTGGAATTATACATTGATGAAATGAATTTATCAGGAAACTAAAATATCCAGCCTACCCCCAAAATAATAAAAGTTGTATACTTTTTGAAGAACCTATGTTCATTATCATATCTACAAATGTGGTATTTAATGTGGTACAAGGAGTTATAAAACATATAAACGTTGTAAAACATAACAAATATTTGTAGTTTGACTTTCTCATAAAAACAATAATTTATTGAAAATTTACAATACGAAGGCGTTTCGTGAATTTAGTAAGAATGTATGCAGTTCTCCAATAGTAGACATGGGCAGTTTAATATATTTTAATTTAGATAACTATTCAAATAAAATTTTCATCATATCTGTTGTTTTTACTGTTCTGTTATTTTAGTCAATACTGCTTCCATACTAACATGTCTAGCGAGTACATTAGATTTTTATATTCGATTTTTATTATTTTAATATAAGTATCTATGTGTTATGCGAGATCTTCAAAAATATTCTTATTAATCTTTTAGAATAATTTGAAGACAGTGTCAAGTAACTATCCATGCAACTATGTACAAAACGCTTTTTAAATAAAATATGACTGGTTAAAGTTACTTACTTATTTAATCCATCTAGATTCAGTATACCAATTTCTCCAAAAAAATCTCCAGCTTTCATGGTAGTGAGAACTCTGCCAGTCTCGCTAATCACCTCCAAGATTCCATCCGCTATTATGAACATTTCCCTGGCTACTTCGCCCTTTCGACATATCGAATCACCAGGTGTAAATATGTAAGCCTTCATTTTTAGGACGAGATCGTGTAGGAACTCAGGTTGACATTCCTGAAAATAGAATAACAGATTAAAGAAGAACTCTTTGAAGATAAAACAATTTTCACACTTCGTTTTTTAGATTTTTTTAAATCTTTGATGTATAGTTTCGAATTTTCTCTTTTTTAAAATATGCCATTTCTTGCCCATTTTGTTTGCGTTCACCTTTCATTAACCAGTACAGAAAAATCAATTAATTATGTTGCAGGGCTTCTACCGTAAGTTATTAAACATATTCTGTAATACATTGTGACGTTATGAGTCACAGTGAATGTTGATTTTCATTTTTATTTGTATTCTGGCGTCGTATATTTTTAGTTAAGAAATAAATTTAAATACAGAAACAGTTTTGTTTCAAAAAGATATACAATGTCTGTACCATGGCTTGTATTGAACATTTAAAAATACGTTTTGTAGATTCGTGTGTCAGTTACAAAGGGTGAGAACGAGTAACATGTACAAGCGGTCACGAGGTGATTCCTCACGGAAAAATAAGAAAAAAATATGAAATAAAAATTTTTTTTCCAAAGCTTTGTTTTTGTGAAAATCGAGTTTGAAAATACAGTGAATACATGCGTTATGTACAGTATTTTACCCATAAATGTCCCAAATGTCTGGCCTGTAAATGTCCCAGATCTATCCCCACTACTGCGGGGTATACCCCCTTGAGGGGCCGTGAAACTCGAGAGGCCTCAGTCGCCGAGAAGTATGACATCATGAGATCACACTAATCCGAATTTCTAACTTCTTTATTTTTCATTATCTTTTTATGGTACTTTCATTGACATATTCGTGGCATTTTTCTAATGCAAAATCATACCAAATATGATATAATTCCGATGATATTTACTTGTGTAATAGACGATTAAAGTTTCATGGACATGGACTTCATTTAAGAATTTACTAGATATGAATTTAATTAAAGATGAGCGAGACAACCGATTTTGATTGAAACATGTCTTTCTCTTGGTTTGGAATAGTTTTCAATTTGAGGTTTGAACATTCGTTTATATGATACCATTCTTATTCACGTCAAGTTTATGGTTATGGAGTAATTTCAAAGGGAAGACATACAAGGATTTAAGCCATATCTCTGTGCGGTAATTTTGTACTCGGTTAAGTAGAATCATAAAGGAAAGTGGAGCACATTGTAAAGTTTAGCAGACTATAAGCTCTAGAAAATGAAATCGTCTTACGTTCAAATAAATGTCGGGCTTCTGGATTAAGTAGAAACGAAGTTATAGAAAAATTGACTTTTTTAAAAAACTTTTAAACTGTTTTTTAAATTGGTTTATAAAATTAAACAAATCATACCTACAATAAATTAAACAAAATTAAAAAATCAAAAATCAAACAAAAAATAAATTTTATTAATTCTTAAGTATATATTTAAGTAAACATTAAATGTTTTATGTAAAAATTAAAAATTCAAGATCATTGTTCTATAAATGTGCTGTAGCTTCTTTCGCATCATTCCTATCGCCAAACGGACTTCACCATTCGATTCAGCACGAAAAAATACATAGAGTATGACCCACGTTTAAATTTTTATAAAGGAATAACTGGGTGAAAAAGCCATGTCCAGGGAATCGCCCGTTTCGTCCCACTGTGTGACGGTCCGCGAGCGGACGAGCGTCCGCACGGCTCCTACGCATACGCGCCACAGTGTTCCATTGAATGAAATGATTCATATTTGAGATGACTGTACGCCGTACGCGCTGCGCGCGCACAGTGGGACAATCCAATGAATTCTGTGTCAAAAACAAAGAACTTTCGATAGAAAGAAGTTTAGAAAGAAGACAGAAATTAAAGCTGAAACTTTTCAGAATATGGGAAAAATAGAGACATTATGGTACGAACGTTTTCTAACCTTGAAAACATTCGTCAAACTTGCACAATTTCAAGAAAATTGTGATTTATCCAATACCACGCGCGGACAAATTTTTTTTTGACATGTTATACATAATTTCCAGTAGATTTTTTCACGCTGAATTCAAATCTGGTCTCAAAATTTGTCTACGACCTCAGGATTTTTCAAAAAATCGATTTTTGTGAACAAAATTAATGAAATCATCTTTTCGATGAAATGAATAACCCACTAGTTTGAAGGTATATTGTATTCTCGTATATAAAATACATTAAAAATAAACATAATGAAGTATTTAAACGTTTACTTGACGTATTTCACTTGACGAACGATCACTTGACGTATCGCTGCGATTCGCGGTCTGCGATCGCGGGCACTCCTTGTAGGCTGTGTCTGTTGTTATGTAATTCAAATTAGATACCTATTGTCGATAATTATATTTTCATTTATACAGGAAGTAAGGTAGATATTTAATCTTTTTAACTTACTTCTCATCAACGAATTTTTTAACTTCTGGTGGTACCTTATTCTTATTTTTATCATTAGAAGTTAAAAACTTTGTTGATGAGAAGTAAGTTAAAAAGATTAAATACTTACCTTACCTCCTCTGTAAATGAGGGCGCGCAGTGGCTCAAGTGGTAAGGCTCACGACTACGAACACTGCGGTCCCGGGTTCGAATCCCTCTGAAAATGCTTTTCATTAGAAAAAGGTTTTCATGTGATATCTAAACTCTGGTGCCCCAAGGTGGTTCGGAACCCACCTTAATAATAAACTGTAGGGCCCGCTGAAATTAGGTGATAGTGAGAGTGTAATCTTACCGTACTGAGGCCGAAATGGCCGCACTTGCGCGAGAAAAGTTGCACCATATCGGAACACTGATCGGAAACACTAATGCGTACGGCGGACGGTCAGTTCAACTGTGAAAGCAAAATCGGCTTGTACACGATCGCCGAGCTGATGGTACGGTCGTTAATTGGAAGTTGCCCGGTTCGGCTGCCGAGTGCTCGCGCGTGTACTTACATTGTAGCGCGGCCGAGACGTTTGATCGGTTTCTCTTACGCGCAGCCGAAACGTTTGAGCGGCTGCGACAATCAAAATTGGCTCCTTTGCAATGCGTGCACGTGGAGTGACTCTGCGGAGTGAGGAAAATGCGAGGCAAGGCCCAGTGATGCCAGAAGGAGGAACCAAGGAACTTTCTCCTCCGGCGGCTCGGCCGGCTGGGCCTTCCACTCTGACGCACCGTCATCTCCACGTTGCTTCTACTGCGCGCGCGCTACATACGAACGCACCTCTAGTCTGCTCGTGTGAGTCACACGCGTGCGCAGTGCGCAGTAGAAGCAGCGTGGCGACGACGGTGCGTCAGAGTGGAGGGCCCAGCTGGCCGAGCCGCCGGAGGAGAAAATTCCTCGGTTCCTCCTTCTGGCATCACTGGCAAGGCCAGTGCTTCGATTGAAACCAACTTTTTTCGCGCATGCGCGACGATTTCAGCCTCAGTAACGTAAGCTTCTCGGTAAAATGGGGTTCCTTGAGCACCCCGCAAGATGTTAAAAAATTATTAGTATATATGTTACGGTAAATGTATGTATAATACAATATAATTAAATATTAACAATAACTTATCTCTCGTTCCGCGCGTCACGTCTCTCACTCTCACTCAGTCTCTTGTTGTGGTCCACTCGTCCCGCCAATAACACCGGTAAACTCCCGCCAATATAACTGTCACACTGGCTACAGGGTCACAGCCGCCACAGGGCTCTGGCCGCTCTGCTACCCCATAGTAGATACGTTACTGTTTTCTCGCGCGTGCGCATAAAAAGTTGGTTTCAATCGAAGCATTGGGCAAGGCCCTCGATGGCCTGAGACCGGCCGGCAGATTTTGTTTAGCGCTCGAACGATCGAGATCAGCGTCTCCGCAGAGTCAATCGGTCAGATCGCTTAGCAGCCCGACACGCGACAATGAAAAGAGGAAACGCCGAAGCGCACGGGTCGCGTCAAAACGTTCGCGCTACGACACATATGTTTTTGACAAGATTTTAAAGTCAATTGTTCTATATTACACGTGGTTAGCCCAATTTCCCAATTTTGATGCACCGACAATTAACAGTATCGCGTTGCTGGTGGTCGCTTGCCACATCTGATGACCGGCTGCCCGAAATTAGCTGTCCATGCAAGCGGGCAATAAAACATTTTCTAGGGTTTTGCGACACGACAGCTTTCATTGGATTATATTAACGATTTCGCTATCAGCAACGTGCATACGCGATGGCCATGCTCTCATAATTGTGTTCAGAACTGTTACTAATTAAAATTATAACGCTTAACATAATGTACAAAGAGTTTTTTTAAACTACTGCCCAAGGAAAATAACACACGTTTAATATTTTATCATTTTCTTCTTTGGAATGATGCATAATTTATAAGTTCAGTTCTTCTTTTAGCTCGTTTATTGTCGTCGGTAGAGCTATTGTTTTTTGCTTTTGCAAAATCTCGTAAACATACACGAAAAATAAATTCATGGAAAAGATTTTGCAATATTTATAGATACCTATGAATTACTAATCTTTTTAAGAATGTTTCTATTTGTAGGATGGATAAAAGTATAAGTTCAGTTGTATATATAAATTATTCATGATGAAAATTGTTTTTTCTCTCCCTCAGTAATGAGAGCTGATACGATGAACGAGTTGAAGAAATCTTGTTTTCATACTGCTTACAGGTTTTTCTATCAATTGTTAATCAATTTCTTAGTGTTAACACATATCTGTTAATTTCTTTCCTTTAAGCATTTTCAAATTATTTTGATATCAATGCAAATTAGAGTAGCATTGTCTTCTATGTTATAAGAATAGCAACAATTCACTTCATGCGAGTTAAAAACAAATGATAATTGTACGTTCAGTTTTTTCTGTTTTTCTAACGTGTAATAACCAATCATTTTAGATATCAATAAACATTTTCGGACACTGAAAAAAATTTAGTTACGTTACGGGGAAACATAGAATTTTGATGCTGTAAACTGTTAAATAACATAAAAATTACGATTTCTCAACTGATTAATCATTATGATCAGTAATAAATTATTAGAAACAATTTACATGAAAGAAAGTTTATAAATACATGGTTTTTTGTAACTGAACTTATAGTTTTGTCCATCCCACAAACATCGACTTTCTCAAACCCACTAATAGTTCATTGTTTCTGCGAAAATTGCAAAACCTTTTTTTAATACTGTAAAGGGAAAAACAATAGTTCTAACTTATAATTTTGGCCAGCAGTGTATGTGTGTCACAGATCAATTTAAACTTTTATTCTGCTTCTTTCAAATATATTTCAAACACATTCAAGTTCCAAAACTATGGTCAAAAACATAAAACAAGGTCAAAAACTATGCTGGGCTGCTCTTTTCCTTGCGTAACCAGAAATTATGGCCTTTCTCCTATAAATTTTTGCCTTTTTCCTATGTTATACAGTAGATTTGGGTGAGAAAATGCGAGAAATCTAGAAAGTCTAAAAGATCTTGGAGGATTAATGGCTCAAAAGTTATGTGTTTCAAATTGACCGATTTATAGTGTTTTTAACAGGTAAGAGCGGCGCCATGTTGGTGTGTAGCGACGGACGCGCACCGCTTACCGACCGAAGCCGCTAGGTGATAGCACCGACTATCTTTGAGATGTACACTTTGTTCTGAGACAAGTTGTCATCGACCAGTAATTCAAGTACATACAGGGTGAGTCACCTAATGTTGCTTTTAAAGATACATCAAATGTCTGAAGGACAAAGTTGAATACGATACCAAACAAATTTTTGTTTTTATATGATTTTTTTAGAGATATCAAGATCACCTTCATTTTTTAAAATGGAAACACCTTTTTTTAAACACCTACAATGATAGTCCCTTTCATTAGGAATTCAGTGACTATAATTATTCAAGATCATTCAAGGTCACGGACTTAAAAAACGTATAAAACTAAAATATGGAAGCAGAATACATTTATCACCAGTGAGACTTATAGTAAACATGCTAAGGTCCTTCAATGCTATGGAATGTTTTCAAACATCTTCTAGCAGATTACACTACGATTTACTTACTACCAGTATGTTTCCAAACGCGATTCCGCTATGGCTTATTCAATGATTGAAAGGTGTGACATGATAACGGTTTGCTGTGAATGTAGACAAAATGCAGTGGAGGCACGATTGCTTTATGAAGAAAGGTACCCTGAGCGAAACACTCCCTCTTATTAATATCTACCCAGTAAACACGCGTGCTCGATTTCTGACAGGCCGCTGCGCGCGCATAAGTAGCGCATTAGTGCTGGCAGAAAGACGAGCAGAATTCCGGCCGGTCGGACGGATGATAATACAAATTGATAATATAAATAACACGGGGTTTTTCAGTAGTCAAAAACGCGAGATATAAATCGATAAACGATCGATCTAGGACGCTATCTCCCTCAAAAGTCGTATTTTTTCGTTTACGAGGCATTATTTGCATTATTCGGCAGCATATATAGTTATGAGATGCAATAAGATGAATAATTCAAATTACGAAAAACCCCGTGTTGTAACCCCGACCGACCGGAATTCTGCTCGTCTTTCTGCCAACATAATACGCTATTTATGCGTGCATAGCGGCCCTTGGCAGGCCTGGTTTACTGGGTATAATTTGTTTAGAAGTACTGGAAGTGTAGATGGAAGAAAGCATAAACGAAAGAATCATGTGACTACTGAAGACAATGAAATTAATATTTTAGCAACTATAGCTGTCAATCTACATGTGAGTACGAGAGAAATTGCCCGAGAAGCAGGCCCCCAGATAAGGCGTGCCGCGGAGTAGCAACCGAACCCAGGGAGTCGGGCAGATGGTAGTACCCGTCACAGCTATTGTTGAGGCTACCTCGAAGCATAGAATACTCGGATTTGGCTCGATACTAATTGATACTAATGTTGACGGAGCAGCGTGGTAGTGGAAATCAGCACGAGCACCTAATATCCTAAACATTCATAATATAAAGAATAAATACGAAGAAATATAAATAAATTTATAAACAAAGACATAGGTGATTTAAATTATCTGAAAAATTATATCTCTACTTCCTAATGTGTTTCAAATTATTAAAGAGGCCCTTGCTATTGTATTTGTTTAAAATAATTGTAATGACCCAGCTAAAAACGACACGTCGGCTATGAAAACATTGCATTTGTTTAAAATAATTGTAATGCCCCAGCTAAACGACACGTCGTTTATCAGGTGAGCGTTTAAGTCATTTAGTTTCGAATCTGATATGTCTTTAATGCTTCGTACAGACCTGAACATTTCACTTTGAAACTTTAATTCACTCAATAAACTGCCAACATTTTCTGTATTTCTTTGTGTAGTATACGCCGCTGCAGCTTCCATAGTTGTTCGGAAGAAATTCTGGAAATAGCAAAAACTCGTTCCGTTCGCCGTTCGGCGCGCCGAAATGTTCGTCGAAATGTTCGTCGAAATGCGCGGTTTGGCGCGCGGTTCGTTGCGCGGTTCGGCGCGCTGTTTAGGTCTGTACAAAGCCTTATAGAATACTTAGACAAATTAGAATAACTAAATAAGTATAAATTGCGTCGACTATGAATCTGTTCCTTTTCCCTGTAAACGTGTTACGAGAGAAATCATGTTGGATAAATGAAACCAGGATTTTTATATTTTCGATTTGAAGTTCTAAGAAAAAGAGAAAAAAATGTATTGAAATATTTAAGAGTATTAAAAGGACTGGTTTTGAGTTAGTATAATGTAGGTACAACATGAAATATAAAAAATAAATGCAAATTACTTACTAGATTTCGTTGACATTTACTATATTATCAGGGCTTTGTTGCTTTGTATGAATATTTGTTTTTACTTTGCTATATTTTTTACTAAATAAGATTAAAAAACATAGACAGTAACAGATTTTAATTATTTTAAATGTAGTTGCATTACAGAGAATTCAAGTCGGTCACTGTAAAATAATGAATATCAGATTTCTAATTAAATTGAAACACGTTATAGTATTTCAATTGACTTTTTCGCTATTTTATTGAAATATTTTGATGTGTTACATTTACAGAAAATAATTGCAGCAACGTTTCATCCTTAGTTCGTTCGATTCAATTCTAGAGTATCAGTTTATTTATTGCGAATTGTTTGATTTGCTTCGTTAAGCAAAAGAAGAATCACGTCAAGTTCGAGCTTAAGCAGCTATGCAAGATACGTTTTTCCAGAAATGATTTGTTTTAAAATAAAATTATCGAAATCTGTTTCTCTTTACTCATATTATTCACATTTTTTTTAGAATCAGAAGAAACAATCAACTTTGCATCATTCGACGACGACGAAGAAAATCGGCGACGTACTGAGGATCCTGTGCTGGAGTCCAATGCGAGCTGGAGTCCAAACACTTGATAAGTATAAAGTTAGTGAACGCGATGCTGTCCGTATAATCACAGCAACTGCTCAAGCTCTTGGCCACGACATTAACGATTTGATCATAAGTCAATCATCGATTCGTCGTTATCGAACACATTTGCGCGAGGAACACATGCAGTAACTTGATGCAGTTACTGTTCATTGGGATGGTAAAATGTTACCTGCTCTAGTCGGCAAAGAAAAGGTGGAACGGTTACCTTGTAGAGAACATGAACAGTTACTACTTGGAATTCCGACAACCGCGTCTTCTACTGGAAGAGATCAAGCTCATGCTGTCCATGATCTACTCCGGAAGTGGGACATATGCGACAAGGTACAAGCACTTTCATGTGATTCGACAGCATCCAATATGGGTCGCTTCAAAGGTGCGTGTGCAATTTTAGAGCACGAAATCGGGTGGGAGTTGTTATATCTTCCGTGCAGACACCATATTTACGAAATAGTTTTAAGATCGGTTTTTGAGAAAAAGATGTCGCAGTCTACTGGTCCAAACGTCCCAATTTTTAAACACTTCCAGCAAGCGTGTCCCAATATAAATAAATTAAACTTCCACTCTGGGGTAGAAGATCCATTTGTCAAACAAAAGATAAAAAATGTACCACAGCTGATAAATTTTGCAAAACAGGCTCTGCAAACGCATCATCTATGGGAAAACTATCGCGAATTTATTGAACTCGTGCTAGTATTTTTAGGTAATATCTCTTCAAAGTACCGTTTTCGAGCTCCCGGAGCTTTCCATCATGCTCGGTGGATGGCGAAGGGCATTTATTGTTTAAAAATATTTTTGTTTCGCGAAGAATT
>CM052260.1:590389-679428 GCA_028455795.1 Lasioglossum marginatum | reverse complement strand
CGTACACGCACCGACTTCCCGTTCGCTCCCATCACTAGCCACCGCAAGGGGACTCGGTCGCTGCGCCGTTACTGATCTAACCGAGCGTTCGCCGGCATACTTTATTTTTTTTGACACTGTTCCACTAAACGGACACTTCTGAGATTTTTATACAAAATAGGTTAGCATTATAGCAATATTTTAGAATTTTTTGGTAGGTGTCAACCCAGGGGAAGATAGTTAAAAAATTCCCAGAAAATTAATTAATTATTTTCAACTATAAATAATTAGCAAAAAATTCTGAAAAAAATCTGAAATATAGAGTGTATCTATATCTTTTGTTTGCCGTTTATCCCATGTCGATATCTTTTCTCATTTTAGAGCAAATTGCATTTAAGTGCGGGGGAATTTACCCCAATATCACCCCTATCGGTGGGGGTAGACATTTGAAATTTTATACAATGTTTTTTTAGACATAAACCGATGTTTTAAGACAGGAATCAGGAAAATCGGAGCGGGGGCCGCTGGCCCATGCTTATCCGGCTATACCCTTTCGATTGACTGATTTTCGACAATGGTCTGGGTTTCACAGACCCACGCAAAATATTTGAAGCGTGAGCGAAATCGCAAGTTTGTCTACACTAAATTGTTAAATTGTCGCGGCCTTTACGAATAGTTTACGTTATCGATTTCATGAATCCAGTTCCTCGTAGTATTATAATTAACAACGAGCCTATATAGAAGAGGTTCTTTTATCAGCTAATTTAAAAAAGGAATAAATCAGGCACTTACCTTTTTTATGTAATTCATTCTCATCTTCAATCCATATTTTGTCCTTTTTCTTCAAAATAATTTTTGAAGTTAATTTTAAATAAACTTAAATGAACATACTGCTTCCGAGCAGTACGTATCGATCGAATATGCGGCTAAACTTCACTTTACGGGATCAAAAATTTTGTACTTTTTTTATCCCTTAGATTTAGACAAGAAAATGCCAAAAATCCAAGTTTGTGGTTAAAAATTCACTGGTTCAAATGTTATGCGTGATTAAACTTGAACGATTTCAAGAGTTTTTGATAGGTAAGGGTGCCGCCATGTTGGTATGTACTCAGACATCGTCCAATGAGTAGAGTCGCTAGGTGACAGCACAAGCACGTTGAACAACTTTTCCCTATACATGCATCCGTCGCTCGGTGTTAGCAGAGAGGATATGAGAGTGCTCACACCTGGGGTCTTTCCTGCCACCGCTTTTGTCTATATAGACGGAGACAGAGCATACCAAGGTTTAACATGGAACAGAATCTATATCCACTTTTAACATGCTAAATATGGCTTTAGGTTCTGTTCCATGCTAAACCTACAACTATCTCTGTCTATGCTGACAAAAGCGATGGCAGAAACGATTCCGGGCATGAGCATTCTCATTTCCTCTCTGGAAATCCTAAAAAACTTTAGGAAACGGAAAACGGATCTGTGTAGGCGGATCCGCGAGTGCGCAAGTGAGATAGTTCGACGTTATATCACCGTGTGTTAAAATACACAAATATTTGTGTAATTAAAATACGCGGGCAACACTGTATTTAATATTACACGGATTAAGATCCCGGATTCGTTTATTACACGTGTCCACACGTATTTGAATACATACACGGGAAATAGGGATCTCTGGCGTGGACACGTGTAATAAACGAATCCGGATATTAATCCATGTAATACAATAAATACAGGGTTGTCCGTGTATTTTAATTTCACAAATATTCGTGTATTGTAATACACCCGCTTCTCACATCAACAGTTGAAAAGAATTCGATCGAAAAACATAAACGCATAAGTCGCTGGACTCGAACGTGCCGAACGGATTCGTATAGACCAGGACTCGGAATTATTTACTCGCGACGGTCGATTTTCGAAGGCTACGCCCTCTCGACTAAGCCGCGTGTCTCGCTTCCCGTGGTCGCCCTAATTCTCCTAGGCGCCACGAATAGCGCGTATCTGAAGTGGCTCGAGAACTACGACCGCCATGAAAAGCAAGATGTGCAGCCGAGTCGAGGGGGCGTAGTCTTCGAAAATCGGCCTTTGCGAGTAAATAATCCCAAGCCCTGGTCTACATGGATCCGTCTTCACGAATTCTTGACATGTTTCACGTACCACGTGTACCCGTGAAATAGAAATACACGGGTATTAAAAATTATATGGATTGAGATCCGAATTCCATTGCTATATGTGTACCCATGTATTTAGATACGCGAGAAATAGGGATCTGTATTGCAAATCTACGTTATCGACATCACATACGCGCTTGTGGTGCCACCTAGCGGTTCCGGTAAGACACTTTAAGGGCATCATGGCGGTGCCCTTACCTGACCAACTTTAAACACGTATAACTTTTCAACCAGTGAATTCACAACGTTAAATCTTGGATTTTTTGCATTTCCTCGTTGAAATCTACAGAATTATATTAAAAAAGTGCAAAAATTTCTGATCTTGTAAGGTGAAGTTTAACCTTACTTTGAACTTATAATTCTTCACAACTGTAACTACATTTTCTAGGAGTTGTAAAACATAATTATCTGTAAGATAGATCATCCTTATATTCACAAAAATTTGCAGAAATTACTTTGAACCATTTTCGAATTAAATCCTCTGAAAATTAACTGGAGGTGTCATGAAACAGACCTATTATGAGACCAATTGCCCTGGAGTTGTGAGGGAAGTCGTGCTCGAAAATGCTGAATTGAACTGGAATTACCATTAAAGCGATCGATAAAGTCCCTGGATTGCGCATACTCACAGACTTAAGATCCGTACAGACTACGCATGCAATGCATTTTTCTGTCTACGATTCGGAATTACCGATTCAGTAGAAAATGCCCTTGGCTCGGCTTCAAATAACGTGCCGTGATCCAAGATTACTCTATCTACCAGATGACGGATATGGGCAAAGTGCTATAGTCTGTTCAGAAGTCACAGCACCACGAAGCTAAAGTGTACTTAGAGGGGAAAGGGAAATCGTCGCCGTATGTCATTCTGTAGAAATATTTATGTGACAACTGTAACTCTAACTGTATATATACATATTTTTTTTACTCATTCATTTTTACTTTATAATAAATATTTTACTAGTGGACTCCGCCCCCTGTTACCTTCTCTCACTAACCCCTGCGGCGCCTCGCTCTTCCTCCCTCTCTCTCACCTTCTCTCTCTCTCCCTCTCTCCTTCTCTCTCTCGCTCTCTCTCACTTTCTACCACGTTCGCTTTCTCTCTCGCTCTCGTTCTCTCACCCTCTCTCTCTCACTCTCGGTCTCTTACCCTCTCTCTCTCACTCTATATCTCATTCTCTCTCTGAAAAATACGTCAGAAGGCTTCGCCGCTAGGAGATTTTGCGTGACAGAACTACAGAACTATTTTATGGGTGTTCGACAACAGGTGGGAGAAAATTCAAGGGGTGCTTCTCGACGATAATATAAGACGAAAATGAAGAATAAAAAAATTGCGATTTCGGCTTCGTTATTTAGTTATTAACAATTAAAAATGCACCTAAAATGCGGCAACACGTCTAACAAAAGTGTACGTTGCGTACGTCATAGAGACGCGCGACAGTCACGTATCAAGTGACAGATGCATGCATATCTTGGTTCTCATTCGGGCCCCAGCGAGGTGAAAATGTTTAATAAATCATTGGACGACATTGAACCTACCTACTCTTTAAAATCCACAAGGGCATTTCTAATATCCATCCTATGGAATTATCGAGTAGAAGGGGTCAATGCCTTTTCACTTTTAAATTGTTCTCACACATATCCACAAATCCTTATCCTGCACTATAATTGTAATTAACACCGTACATAATACACTGGAACAAACCACGATAAAATGGTATCCATTGGGTCCATAAATGTTGAATAAAATCCTCACAAATGCAAGTATCCACAAAAATGCACATGCGTACCGGAATCGTTCACAGCTAATTCACGTTTGATGCTCGTCAATTTTTTTGGTATCGTATGAGCCCCATTTTATCATTCAACTTTGTCCTTCAGACATTTGACGTATCTTTAAAAATAACAAAGATATTTGTGGTGGCAACGTTAGGTGACTCACCCTGTATGTGGTGAATATTACTTCATATTATATAAATGCGAAGAAAAGAAAATAGAAGTATTGAGTTTAAATATTTTTTAATACATACAAGACATTTTACAAATTTTTCATTAATGTCTTTTTTGCGTCTGGATAGCGCTCTCTGTAGACTGATACAGTTTGCATTATAAATTGTTTCTCTTCTTCATTTCGTGATAGTTCATCATTCAATTTTTGCATAAGTTTGACTCCTCGTTCAGCTGAATCATTAACTACAGCTAAGTTATGTATAATATTTAAGCCTACGTTATAACTGGGATCACTTTCCCATTCTGATGGTTCCTTATTTATAAAATCTAAGGAAATTGAAAATCTTTTTAAAAAATTTAAAGTTGCTACCAATGTACTCATTTACATTATTTGAATCAACTACGAATCTTTTTACATCATTATCATTAACAGTATCTAAAGCTACCCTTCCTTTTTATTTGATGCAGAATATTGAGGCGAAAAAAGGCTGACGCTACAGATTCGAATGTTAGATACCACAAATGATTAGAAAATTTCTGTAGTGCTGCGCGACTTACATGGTCATTGATGGCATTATACACGTTTAAATTTTTTAAAAACTCATGTCTTGTCTTGGAGTTTCGACAGCAATGGAGCTTGAATCCATGCTTTTAAATACAATTTTCTGAGAAAAATATAAATCTGACGTATTCCATTTCTTCATCCTTTGATAATGTAAATTGATCTCTAAATAAGAATATTCTTAAAGAATATATAGCCTTCGCCATCCATCTAATTTTGAGCGGACGAATTAGGATTATTACTAGATTGCGGATCTTTATGCACTTATAGCAAAATTGAATAGATGAAATTCAAAATTGTTGGAAAATTTTTCAAATTGAAGATGTCAATATATGATTTCTCCTATATTAAAATCATTAAGAGAATGAGAAATAACATTCAATTTAGTTTCTATTCCTTGCAATTGATGCAGACAATCTTTATTTTGCATAAAGATCCGCAGTCTAGTTATTACTTCAGTATTACTTATTAGCGGGAAAGTGGTGAACACAGAAATTAGACAGGCTAATTAATGTGAAATAATCTTAATTCGTAGAAAGTAAACTTATGTTTTAATGCATGTAAGGAATTATGATATTTTTTGAAGTATAAAATATTTAAAATATAAAATATCCATAAAAATGCAGATGCGTACCGGAATCGTTCACACCTAATTCACGTTTGATACACGTCAATTTGACACTTTCGCACACGAAAAATAAAATATCAGTGAAATTAATGTGAAGTCTATTAGTGCACCCACTTAAATAACCCTAATTCAACGTTTTAAGAAAATGTGTTTCTGCAAGAAGAATCGTCCGTACAAGCCAGCATCCGTATGCTGATTCGAGACAGCTGCTGTGATGAATGTCACACACATAAGATATTTGGCGGTCACAGACAAAATGAGAAAGAATCGTGAAATTCGTGAAAACAGGATAGACAATGTATTGGTATAGCAAAGCGCGATGTTTGGACGGGAGTTTGCTGTAGATCTTCATTTGTTTTATCGACCAGGCATTGATCTCATCAGCTGTCTTGAATTAGTATGCATACGAACGCAAGCGTGTACGGACGATTCTTCTTGCACACACACATTTTCTTAAAACATTGAATTAGGGCGTTAATTAAGTGGGTGTACGTAAATCAAAATTCAAATTGTCGATGTCAAATTGACGTGCATCAAACGTGAATTAGCCGTCAGAATGTATTATCAGTATGGCGAAGAAAGCAGCGAGAAAGAAACGAGATAAAAATCCAGTAGGTACCTAAAGCAAATGATATGTTCCCTTCGTGCATGGGTATCGTTCAGATTTCCCCTCCTTCGTTCTGTCTGCAATTGAACGAACTTCTATCATCGGTACGATTTGTGAGAGCCTACTGATGTATCTTTCATCTGAGAGCATGACAGCTCAATTTATCAAACTCCTAGCCTGTCCGAAACGATTTTCCACTAGATTTTCCACATGGAATGAAATGATTTTTTTCGTTCTTCCACTTTTTGATCGGATATGGTACACAAATTACTAAAGTGACTGTAGTCAATGCTAATTTTTACGTTAACCGTGGCTACTTTTAATTATTGCCACAAAATGTATCCACAGTGACAATTTGCAGGCTGATTGTTTTTGCATACAGTCTACACAGTACGTATCAGAAGTTTAGACGCACCCCATTATTTTAACAAGAACGTACCCTCTGATGAATCTTGGATTGACTTTTTTTTATCGTATGTTTAGAACACTTTGAAAAATTATGATTATTACTAAAACTATTTTATTTAATTCTCTTCCGTTTTCGTTTTCAAACAACCAATTCTACCGCTATGTTCATGCTGAGTCTCTTAATGCTTTACTAACTTCACTCCTTATAATAAATATAGCTACTGGTGTACGATTTGAAGTTATAAACAACAAGAACGGTCCTTTTTGCAATGCCATATGTGAATAGTTTTAGTAGTAATTATAATTTTTCAAAGTGTTCTAACCGTACGGTAAAAACAATCGATCGAAGATTCATCAGAGGGTACGTTTTTGTTAAAATAATAGGGTGCGCCGAAACTTCTGATGCGCACTGTATAGTGATCAGAAAACGGTACAATTTCTTCGCTTAATACCTTTTCCGTACACTTATTATTTTCAGGAAAAAATCTGTCTAATAATTTAAGCACTCTATACGTTCCAACTATGTATGTATGTATTCAAGTATGTATCCAATAATGCCAATACTAAGCTTAACCAAACGACTCCGAATCTTAATCCGTGTAATATTGAATACATAGGTATCTATGCATTTCATTTTCACGAATATTCACGAAGTTTACATTACACGTGTATTTTAATGCATGGTTTCAAATTTTCATGTAAAGAGGGTAGACTCGTTTCTAGGATTGTAAGGGTGTGGGATGCGCCTTCTCATTTATGGATAATGCAAAAATGGGGTTTTCCAGTATTCAAAAGCGATAGATAAAAGATCAATTTAGGCCGCAATCGTCCTCAAAATTCGGCAGCATGCAGCTGTCGCAGCTTTATGAAAATAGCTACATGCGCAGCTTTATACTTTCGAATAATGCAAACTACGCCTCGTAAACGTAAAAATAGGACTTTTGAGGGCGATTCCGACCTAGATTGATCTTTTATCTAGCGCTGTTGACTACTGAAAAACCTCATCTTTGCATTATCGAGAAATGAGAAGGCGCATCCCGCACCCTTGCAATCCTGGAAACTAGTGGAAACGAGAGTCTATCCCCTTAAGGATAGGCTAAAACTGAGAATCATCACTTATGTCTAGGATCCTGAGCTAAACACATATACATAGAATCGCCACAACCTAACCGTTTTTGAAATAGAAGATAGATATAATATGTTCTACCTGTAATCGGAAAAAGATTTTCTTTCTACATGGTTACCGGAACCTATCGTTGTGAACTCGGGAGTTGAGAGATGGCACAAAAGTATGAACGGTAGTCTTATGTCCCAAATTGCTCTAATTGCCTCTAAAAACTCGGTCACGAGGCTGACTTTATCGCTCGATTGCATGGTCGATGCGTGCGACTGTTTTGCCAATAAGGGAAACGTGGCTGGCTCTGTTCTGAGCGTCCGCGTCCGTAATAGTTTGGACCAATCACAGACTGTACCATCTTACAAGCTCGCAATAATGCCTATTGTTAGAAATACGAGGACCACGATGACGATACACTTCAGCATGAGTACACAAGATGGTCCACAATTCATGCTACAAATGAAGTTTGGTAGATTCTATATCTGAAAATAAAACAAATCCAAGAATAATGAAAGTGAGTAGGATGCTGTGTTTTCCAGAAAAATTTATTTCAAAATCAGTCAAGTACGCACTTAACTAATAACAAATATTACGGATTTCACTACAGGCCGCTGTTGTAGCCTTTTTTGCGTAAGATATTGTATATTACAAGGCACTATTTACGGTAGAACCTTGTTCGTTGCTACATCTTTTATTACACGGAATCTATGTTCGTTGCATACTAGCGATTTCCATTAGAAGTTATTAGAATTTCTGGAACTCGTGATGATGATGAATTTCTGAAAATCGCTTGATTGGTTACTGTCTTCGTTGCGCAACTTCAACTTTTGCACGCATGTTCGGCCCTATTTCGTGCAACGAGTGAGGTTCTATTGTGCTAAGAATGACTGTCTCATCCTTATGTTTCAATTTAGAACTGACAGTATCGACTAAGCAAGTGATACGGTACGATACTCAAATGAAGAATACACGCGTTAAGATTTCGGCTGAACTTCACCTGAGGAAACCAGAAATTTTAAACTTTTTTTATATAATCTTGTAGATTTTGACGAGAAAATGCCGAAAATCCAAGTTTTAATTTCAGGAATCCATTGATTGAAAAGTTATGTGTGTTTTTCACTGTTTTTGACAGGTAAGGATGTCGCCATGTTGGTACGTATTGAGCGTCGAGCTTCGTCTAACGAGCGGAGCCACTAGACGGCAATATAAGCACGCGCTGATGTCGATAATATAGATCGGCTGTCTGTGAGATGTACACTTCGTTGTGAGACCACCAGCTGTCTTCGAACAAATTAATTAAGTAATTAAAATACATTTACAGAATCATGTATAGCAGGGAGTTGTAGCTCGCGAGTCATACGCGGCACCTTCACTACTTAGTTTCTTCCCCCACTCTTAGACTTCATCATTATAGTAGGTACAGTAGAACACACATTCATTGTAACCAGGGCTGCCGGCGAGCTCAAAAATGCGAGCCGAGTTCGAGTCGAGTCGAGCCGAATCGAGTACTCGCACGAAGCGAGCGGCTCGCACTATGCGGATAGCTCGCTTCGATGCGAGTAGCTTGCATCGAATGTATATTCAATAAATTCAAGCGTAATATAACATGATGCGAGTTATACATAGCGGGAAGATCGGCACATCGATATTATCAATCATTTTAATATATTGAGAATGCTAAATATTTGGAATGTTTTATTATATATTTTGATAGTAAAATGGACATAATGTTGAGTAATGTAAATTTAGAAGTTTTATTTTAGCTCGGCTCGCATTTTGCGGGTACTCGCACAGCCCTGATAGTAACTTCGTCCCTGTTCCCTCCCGTGCCGCTACTGTCACCACTAGCTCTACGGCTGGGAAGAGGTTCGAATGGCGATCCTGATATACAGGATATCAAAGAGAAGTCCAAGTTGGTTGTTGGTTAGGTTCGAGAGGCCCGATCCATCTACGCTTGATAATCTACGTTATCGACATCACAGCGTGCTTGTGATGCCACCTAGCGGCTGCGCTAGTTAGACGACGTGTGACGCTCATTACATATCAACCTGGCGGCGCCCTTACGAGTCAAAAACGACAAAAATCACTGAACGTGAAACACGCATCCTAAGATTAAAACTTAGATTTTCGGCATTTTCTCGTCAGAATTTGCAGGATTATATAAAAAAAGTTAAAAAATTTCTGATTTCCTCAGATGAAGTTTAACCAAGATTTCTTTCATTCGAACGCGTTAGGAAAGTAAGTATCGACAGTAAACAATACCTAAAATTGTATCTCGTGCAAAAACAGTTACATCAGCGGTTAGTAGCACAATTCGAAATACCGGTTATGTGAGAAAATTCAAACGAAGGAATGCCTGGAATTTGCCATGTCGACAGCATGATGCTTTCCCTTCTAGGAAGGGCCCAGGGCACTTGAGGGGGCAATAAGCAGAGACAGTGGACACGTTGACAGCAAGGTGTCCTTAGGGCTAGAATTTGCCAGAGCAGGCACTCCGTTAGAAACGTTCACAGCCAGTATATCTCAGCTCTTTCTTAATAAACGTTATTTTGGTATTTGTCGATTCCAACCAACGTCATCTCGGTTTTATCTAACTTCCATAGGATTTATTTTACAGTTATAATAGTTAAATGGATGCGGACTCGACTGATGTTCAGATACATTTTTCTGGAAAAGAAAGCGTTCTATGCAATTTCATTATTCTTGACTTCTGTCTTATTTTGAGCTATTGAATTGATCTTGTATGTGTATCTGGACATACCTTTAATTGATTTCATAAAAGAAACATATGATTCATTTGTTGCAAAAATTATTCATCTCGGGAAAGTATATTTTCTAAGAGTTTCCTAATTTATGAACAAGACAGAGAGGTTCAAACACTTGTAAAAAAGATTGTACTAAGATAGCTTCGTAAAATACGGTACAGTATTATGCCAGCCAAATTATGAAAATAAATGAATAAGATTTCCATAATTTGCGGTGGAGTGTCTCTGCAATATACACTGTAATATGTTTCAGCAAATTTTGCGTTGTATAATTTTGTCTTTTACAATAACAAAAAATCTTTGGTAATTATTCGGAATAGGGGAGTCTTGGTCGGTCCCAATAACCTTGCCATTATTGATAGGAACATAATTCTGAACAATTCCGCTTGGCCTTAGTTTCCAAACTACGGACGCCCACTGCAGCGGATTCTATTCTTCTAAGTGGTCAAACTCGTTTACTTCCCCACGAGAAATCTCAGCCAAACTCTAATTAAAATTCGTTTAAAATGGCGAAGTTCGCTGCAGTGGACCGAACTTTAAGACCGAACGGCGGTAATATATATAGGAGAAAGTTGCTCAAAACCACGACCCCGTTAACATACATACATATTTGAAGCTCATAAAAATCGGTAAGGGGTCTCTTTTACAGATCTTTTCTACATTGATCCTACCGCAAAGATCCTCAAAGGGTTAAGTATGTACAGGTTTTTTTAAACGAATTTCAGTTAGGTATTACGAGCCAGGGCCGCGAGCAGCACGAGTGGCTGACAAAGGGTTGTTACCCTAGGAATATGGTTGCAATTTGTTAGTTAAGGTACGCGGATCTTCGCTGATGCGAAATCAGGAAGTCGCTAAGATTGATAGCGAACCTCGTAACTAGCATAATTTAATTGATACAATCTGAGCAAGATTGTATCGTGTGGGAACGTTCAATTACTCGGCTAGGATTTTGGACGGTAATTATGGGTTTATTGAATTGCACGACATAAATATATTCTAGTTATAAAGGTGTCTTTACAAGTGATGATGTCGCGACTGAATTAAATGGAATTGAGAGTGTAAGTAGATGAAAGTACTATTACCTAAGATGCGCTATGTTGACGCACTGGCAATGCGGGGTCTCAGAGGATGCGGGGTTTCTTTATGAATGCCAAATAGTTTTGTATCGGACTTGCGGAATCTATAAAGTTAGCCTTGATACGAAGGGGAACTGAAGCCCGATCTCATTAGAAATTGACTCTGACGAATGTAACACGATGTGACTCTACTCGTGACTGCACCAGCACTAACCAAAGAGAGTAAAAATGCAAGGGTTATATATCTCTGCAGTGAACGGGTGGTATCTGGAGTAATCTTGCAATGAACGAGTGGTACTTGTCCGTACCCCTTAGAATGAACGATGATACTTGTCAGTACCCCTTAGAATGAACGGGTGGTACCTGTCAGTACCCCTGGGTCACATACGTGTTTTGTCATCTCCTAGTTGGTCGTGCGTATGTTTTGGTTTTTAACTAAACGGTTATGGACGATTCTGTGCGTTTATCTAGGACGGTTTCTTCCAAAGATTATCTCGAACATCTGTCCGCCATCCGTAACATAGGTATGAGTTAGATTCCTTGGGAAGGAGAGCCCCTCCTTCGCCTTAATGAACAAACTCGGTAATTGGGAAAAGGCGAAGTGCGGTATAGTCATCCTAACGAATGTTTCCAAAACCAAGGCCGAGGGGCGGTGACATGTATAAGAAAAAGTTGTTCAGCATGATGACATTGACAACATATTTCAAGGTCATCGAAATCGACGATGACCCTTCTATTCCGAATAATTACCAAAACTTTTCGTGGTTGATCACTAGACTGCGGATCCTTATGCATTTATGAAAAAATTGATTGGGTGAAATATGATATAAAACAGTAAAGGCTTAGAAAAATTTCAGAATACTACAATGTTCTTTTGAATGTAACAAAGTCGGCAAGGGATGAAATAAATTTTTATTTTATTCCTGCTTCCCACAAAAAATGCAGGACAATTTGCATAAGGATCCGCAGTCTACTAATCACAAGGGGCGTTCGAGTTGCTAGATCAAATGCAAATGGGGTTAGTTGTAATATAGTTGTAACATACTCATTCAGGATGAGGAAAGCATAACGATGAAAGTGACATGTAACTCACCTGGAAGATAGTGACTTTTTTCAACACCGACAGATTCACGTGAAGGGCCAGTTCGGTCTTCAACTTGTCTGGAAGCAGGCCCAGCGCGGTGTTGATATCCCCGCCGCCTTGTATCCTTCCGCGAGACCAGCTGTAGTCGTACCACCTGAGAACCCGTCTCTTCATCCCACCTGGGACCTTATGATGTCTCATGTAGGTCTTCGCGCCGTCCAGAAGTCTTTCGAACTCGAGGCGATTTGCGTTCCGATTGGTGATCACGTTCCCAACCTGTCCGACGATCGTCGCAAATATGAAGACGCCGATCAGGTAGCTGACTATCGTGAAGACGTACCTACGGATCAAGAAGCGAGAAAAAGAGCCGATCAGTCCAAGGAGGATGTGATCGCTGTCCTTGGTACATGGACGAGCGGCCCCCGCCGGAGCCTTTCTCCTTTCTTTCTTTTCTCCTTTCTTTCCTTCTTTCTTTCCGTCTTTCTTTCCTCCCTTGCTTGACTCTTCCCTTTCTTTCGTGCAATTCCCTTCATCACGTTCAACCATACTCCTTCCATACGACTCACCTAATTACTTACTTCTCTGTTACTCTTCCACCCTCAATCATGACGTCCACTCACGCTACCCTCCGCTCTATCGCGCACAGTAGAACGTAGGGGAAAGGATCAAGAACGATCAAACGACTGCCATCTTTCGAATTTTCGAGACCCGATCCCCAACTACGACTTCGGCTTGTCTGATCTACCTTTAAGAGAAATCGTTGCCGTAGCTGAACGTATAGAGATTTTCGAAATTTCTAGCTCATCAAATATTAATGCTAAACTGATCAATAGAAGACTGCAAGTATCTTTCCCATTCGCAATGTAGACGCTGTTAAAAAAAGGATCATTTTCCAGCGAAATCAAATTTAATGTGTCTTGTTGGCTTTCCTTGCAAATATTATAAGATCAAAAACAAAGGTACACGTAAACATATATTGAGCATTTGAATCAGTAGCTCGATAAGGTAGACAAACAGACTGTGTCATGTTAAGACAATTAATTATTTAATACTGTTTGTACGAAAAAATAGAAGATACTGAAAAACATGAATTAGAACAAATATACTTTATCATGAATTGACTTTGGATTTCTTTGTATCTAGTGCACACGTATGAGCGAGGCTCACAGGTATTTTTCGAAATGTTTACAATAATATATGAAAAGCTTTTTCTATGTTTATTAGCCGGCAGGCTTATGTAAATTATGATTTCCATAGGTTATTTTGCGAATATTAGAGTGAGAATGTTTTCATTTCATCAACAAAAGAATTTATCTTTGTTAATATGTATAAACTTCCTCTTACTGTTTCCAAAGTGAATACTACGGATGCCTAAAGTTCGACAGTTTATTTGCAAGATTTATTTCATTATTTCTGTCAGAGAGAAAGAGTGAGAGTGCTCACTAGGGTGGACCTTATTTTTCGACCTTCGAATATTTTTCGAGACATTCCCCAGGATTGTGACAAATGTTGAGAAAATGATCTGGAAAAAATCCGTGACCTTGAAAACCTGAAAAAATGACCTTGAAACATTTTTTTTTCTCTGATACTATATTCACCTCCTTACATACTACAACTTTTGTTTGAAGAGTTTTTTCATATACAGGGTGGGGCACTATAAACAGGTCACCTGAATAACTCGCTTGTTTTTGAAGATATGTAGAAGAAAATGCATCAGACCAAACTTACTTGATATCGAGGCGCTCATAATCTGATGTCATTAATTTTTTTATAGGTGGAGACGTCGAGGAGATACTGTCAACATCAACTCTGTTTTTTTAAATGGAACGGTATGGTTTTTTATTTACATTCTGATAGTGTGTTTCAAGACGAATACAATGACCTATTATGAAGGTCATTCACGCAAGGTCAACTGCAATGGAAAATAAAGTGTCTCAAAGCACTCTTCGAACACTACGACGATTTACATGTAACATGTTATTTACGTATTCACTGCTACTTCAAGTGTTCAAAATGACGACCTTGAACATGGAGATATAATCTAAAACGTTGCAATACTGATGATACTGCCTGACAAATTTCAGTTGTATCTTACAGAGCAAGCTCTTTTTATACGTTCTTGCATATCAACTGTGGTTGTCGGTTTCTCGCGGTACATTTGTTCCTTCAATTTTCCCCACTAATAAAAATCTGGTGGTGTCAGGTCTGGGGAACGTGCTGGTCATTTATTACTTCCTGATCGATCAATCCAACGACCATCAAATGTCCTGTTCAGTAATTCTGTAACATTTCGTGCTGAATGAGCAGGACATCCGTCTTGTTGCAACCACATGGACTGTCGCATGTCCAGTGAAATGTTCTCTAACAATTCTGGCAAAACGTCTTTTACGATTCTCTCGTATTTATGATTATTTAGCGTGCCATCAATGAAATATGGACCAATTATTTTATTATGAAGAAGGCCGCACCAGACGTTTACAGACCACGGTATCTGCTTGTCCACTTCTCGTAGCCATCGTGGATTATCTACTGACCAGTAATGCATTTTGTGACAGTTAACTTGTCCGTGGTTTGTAAATGTGGCCTCATCCGTAAACAAAATTTTATTCAAGAAAATTTGATCGTCTTGCAGTTTCCGTAGGCCCCATTCGCAAAACTGTAAACGTTTTTGAAAATCATTTTCACTTAATTGTTGATGTAGTGAAATGTGGAATGGGTGAAATTTGTTAACTTTAAGTATTCGCAAAATACTTCGTCGACTGATGCCATTCTCGTGTTCAAGTTGCCTCGTACCAACATGTGGATTTTGTATTACACTTGCTAAAATGTTTATAGTGTTTCCATCATCAGTTGCTTTTTTGGCTTGATTGCATTTTTTCTTATGCATATTTCCAGTTTCTCGAAACTTTTTTATAATGTTTGCAAAGACAGAAAGTGGAGGACTATTACGATCGGCAAATCTTTCACCATACACGCGTACCGCTTTCCTCATAATTCTATGACATTCACCATAAATGATAACCATTTCCACTTTCTCTGCTATTTATTGTGTAACGCATTCTTGAAAATTGAACACTCAGATTGAATATTACGAAGCCGTACTTTAGTCGGTAGTCAAACTACTAATGAAATTTCTGGATACAAATAAGCATACAATGTGATTGTATGTTTATTTATGTTCTGTGATCCTTATCAATACTTACAAGAGCGGTATGCCAACAACCAGAGAAGACACAAAACTATTTGAAGAATGCTTTCAGACAATTTATTTTCTATTGCAGTTGACCTTGCGTGACCTTGAATGACCTTCATAATAGATCATTGTATTCGTCTTGAAACACACTATCAGAATGTAAATAAAAAACCATACTGTTCCATTTAAAAAATCAGAGTTGATCTTCATATCTCCTTGACGTCTCCACCTATAAAAAAATTAATGACTTCAGATTACTAGCGCCTCGATATCAAGTAAGTTTGTTTGATGCATTTTCTTCTATCTTCAAAAGCAAGCGAGTTATTCAGGTGACCTGTTTATATAGTGTCCCACCCTGTATACATAACTGACAGAGATATACAAGATTTTCATTTAAACTTCCATACATATATCTTGTAGAAAAAAGATAAACCAAAGTACCTAGGTGTTTAAGGTACATTTTAAATTTTATCTGAAATATATAATAGTTGTATTTCTAATAATACTACAGTTTCTTAAACACTTAATTCGTATATTTTTTGAAAATTTAATTTTGAATGCTTTCGAAATGCAACTGTACCATGTCAGGTAGTCAGTCTATTCTAAATAATTTACCGGGCGTTCGCTGCTTGAAGGACCATTGTGTACGAGTTTGTACCTTAGAATTCGACCTTATCAACCGGGAAAAATCCTTCAGCGAAGTAAGATCTGGAAAATCATAGTTGGGCCAGTACGTTCTGAGTCTTCGGCGAGGTAACATTTCACGTGGTGAAAGCGAATTTGAAATGGAAGGTACGAGGAAAAAATTATTTTTACTCAACCACGAAGAGATCCAAATTATTGGTGCAAAATTGCCATCCAATGGGCAAATTTTAAGACTGATATTTCACAATTTGCGCAAGGTGAAATTGAGTCTCCGCGCTAGTACTTACTTAGTTATCAAGGAAGTTTAAGTGTTTTGGGAGAAAGCCCGAATTCCCATGAAATATTCACAGCATTGCAGCCAAAAATTGGTATAAAGAATGGGTGGCTTTGCATAAAAAAGTTGCAAACGCCGTACTAAAACTCAAGAAGATCGTGAAAAGGAATTTGTCGACAATCTCGAAGATCTTTTTTGACTTGGCACAGTTTCTGCTTTCTACTTTGCTTGTCTCGATTCTTCTTGCTCCTGTCGAAACGCTTTTTTCTGTTCTTTTCGATATGACGTACGATCCGCTCCAATCATAGAACCAGGACGTCCCTGTTTCCGATGACTTACCAGAAAAAGTTTGTCTTCCTCTATTTGAATCGTTTCGAATGCATCCGCATGTGCAATATCAAAAAGATCTTCCAGTTTGTCGACAAATTCCTTTTCACGATCTTCTTGAGTTTTAGTACGGCGTTTGCAACTTTTTTTATGCAAAGCAACTTTTTTGCACCAATAATTTGGATTCCTCCGTGGTTGAGTAAAAATAATTTTTTCCTCGTACCTTCCATTTCAAATTCACTTTCACCACGTATTTGAATGTTACCTCGCCGAGAACTCCAAATGTACTGGCCCAACTATGATTTTCCAGGTCTTACTTCGCTGAAGGGTTTTCCCCGGTTGTACTATTTATACCTGATAAGGTCGAATTCTAACGGCCTCTTCTCGTACACAATGGTCTTTCAAGCACTGAATGCCCGGTAAATTATTCAGAATAGACTGACTACCTGACATAGGTACAGTTGCATTTCGAAAGCATTCAAAACTAAAATTTCAAAAAATATACGAATTAAGTGTTTAAGAAACTGTAGTATTATCAGAAATACAACTATTATATATTTCAGATAAAATTTAAAATGTACCTTAAACACCTAGGTACTTTGGTTCATCTTTTTTCTACAAGATATATGTATGAACGTTTAAATGAAAATCTTTTATATCTCTGTCAGTTATGAATATATGAAAAAACTCTTCAAACAAAAGTTGTAGTATATAAGGAGGTGAATATAGTATCAGAGAAAAAAAAATGTTTCAAGGTCATTTTTTCAGGTTTTCAAGGTCATGGATGTTTTTTCTATAAACAACTGTTTATACTATATATGGATTCTTAAAGAGGAAAAAAAGACAAATTCAACGATATATCATAACGTTTAATTATGTCAAGATTTAAAAAATTCAAAATTTCAAATTTGCTGCGCGCTCTTTTCTCATGATCCAATTGGCCCCAAATTTTTTCCAGATCATTTTCTCAACATTTGTCACAATCCTGGGGAATGTCCCGAAAAAAATTTTGCAAAATAATTTTCGTCAAGTATAGCTAAGGTCTTTTCCGACATCACTTTTTTCAGTATAGACAGAGACAGAGCATACCCAGGTTTAGCATGGAACAGAACCTATACCCACTTTTAACATGCTAAATATGGGTATAGTTTCTGTTCCATGCTAAATCTGGGTATGCTCTGTATCTATCTATATATATACTGACAAAAGTGGTGGCAGAAAAGACCATGGGCCTGAGTAGTGAGCACTCTCATTTCCTCTGTATTTCTGTTAAGGGGAGTTCTGACAATTATACAAATACAATATGTTACATTAGGGTGGCTCTCATTTACTCTTGTCAAAAATTTTTGTGAAAATTTCTTTTACGGCACCTCCCAGAGTTGTTCCAAATAATTAAAAAAACATCTGTGCAATGTTTGAGCTCGATCGGATAACGGGAAAACGTGCCCCAAATTTGCTCATATATTTATTATATTATTATTTAACTGTTCATTTTAGAGGATTTTTCTAAACGCAGTTCTCTTGGTAAGTGAAACCTTGAGAAAGTGAACCTCAAAAATTTTTAAGTCTGGAAAAAAAGAAAATATATAGAATCTGCAGTAAAAAATCTGCAATTAAAAAAATAAGATCAACAAGTTCTCAAACCACACTTCGATTTTCAAATTTCAGTAAAAATTTTTGGATTTTGGTCCGACGTTTTTCTCAATTTTTGAAAACAGTTTGTTTTACGAAAAGGCAGCCAATTAATTCTTTTAATGTTTAATTCATTTAGGGCACGTTTTCCCGTTATCTGTGGGCATTCAAACTTCGCACAGATTTTTCTTTAATTATTTGGAAGAACCCTGGAGGAGGGGGGGGGGGAGGCATAAAAGAAATTCAAAAGTCGAAAATAAGAGCCACCCTAATGTTACATCTGTCTTCCATTTTCAATTATTTGAAAATCGTGTTCTCCACACAATTGGAATTCTTCTGTGACCAATCGCAATGGAGTTTTGATTGATAATTGCTATCGAATCTTCGACATTGTAAAACCAAATATCAATCGTGTTCGCGTACAATAACAGTGAGAACTTTATTTAAGCAGCTCGCGAACTGCAGTGACAATCCTAATAAATTGTCGAGAAAGAGATTCGATGGCAGCTTTAGCTAACAAATAGCTCGCGTTTGAATGTTGATGTTCTTGTTCTTACTCCTACACTATACCGATATATAGGGTGTCTCACTTAAGTGTGACCCCTAGAATATCTTGTTTAATTTATACAAAGTAAACATTTTTTATGTGTAATTTGAATAGTATCAAGATACAGACAGAGATACAGTACATAAACATAAGTCATTGATGATTTCATGATCAATCCATCTCGATATATTCTTTGTGCTACAAAAGACGTAAAGGTGTTAGTATTCCTTACAAACGAGAGAAATATAAGTTTGATCTTCACCTTCGGAGTTCAAGATCATTTGAAAGTCATATCACAGTACATATTTGAATGTATGTTTTTATGAGCTACGCGATGCAACACGAATATATATATATATATAGTTACTAAAAAAAACATCGATGACCTTGAAAACTACGAGAAAAAACAACCTCTATGCGATTCCGATCACTCGGTACCAATCAAATTACGCATGAAAAGTTTGTAACTCTGTCAAAATTAAAGAGGATATTCTGGGGATCACACTTAAGAGAGACACCCTGTATACAATATTCTAAGCAATGCTCTGCTTTTGATCTGCTTTCTTTTTATCACAGGTAACTGTACATACATCATTCACATTCACATCGCCCACGCGTTTAGACAAACACGCACACACACATACGCACGCAGCACACGCACAAGTACAAATATACTGGCAGAGAGGCAGGCTCGTATGACCTTCTTTTTCGTTTTATTCTGTCGTGACGTTCCGTGGCGAAAATTCTCGTCCGCCCATTTTCCTTTTCTTCCTTTTTCTCCAGAATTCTCGTGCTTCCGTTGACCCCGACCGAATCTGCGCTCCTGTCTTTCATTCCCTGCCTTTCCATTTTTATATCTTTCAGACATTCACGCCAATATCTTTCTCTCTCTCTTTCTCTCTCTCTCTCTTGCTCACTTTGTCACAAATGTCTTATTTCCGTGTACGTCAATGCTTTCACGCTCGAACGTAATTGACTTTTCTGCACACGAACAACGCATACCTATAAACATTTCCACGTCAAATAGCACAGAGTTTGCCATAGCGTCACCTACGTTCATTAAGCTCGCAGGACGCTCGTTGTACGCTTGATAGGTGAAGTTGTGTAAAATTGTAGTAGACAGGACATTAATTTAAACTTATAACAGCTCCAGCGAGATTGATATATTACACGCTCTACTTCCATCTTTGATGCTTTTTCACATTGACCAAATAATTTTTATCAACATTTATGTGAAAGATGAAAGAATGATACGATAATATATTATATTGAGATAAATGGTTTAAGGAGTTATCCTCATTTGCAAACGCGAAAATCAGTGGTTTTTAGGTAGGTTAAACTTCACCTTAGGGACCCAGCAATTTTGTTACATTTTTTAATATAATGATGTAGATTTTGACAAGAAAGTGCTGAAAATGTATCCACATCACCGCGTGATTAACATGGTGGCGCCTGTACCTGTCGAAAATGCTTAAGGTGGAATGGTACCCACGTGAAATAACTAGAAAGGAACTAGAATCTAATTAGATTTTGAGTCGAAACATCAGTTTACGGGATGTCGTTGTGTGTCCTTATTTGAGCAAATTTTGAACTGCACAAAGGTTTATTAGATAGAGGAAGGTTCAACGCAGCGCACTGTGTCCCATCATATCGCTAAAAAAAGTCTTTTAGAGACAGAAAAATAAGTCCAAAGTAGAACAAAAATCCCGAGAACTAACACCCGCAGATTCCAATGTATTTTTCTGTCTCCAAAGACTTTTTTTACTGTGCCCCATATGATGGCGAGCTGCGTTGAATCTTCCTCTATCTAATGAACCTTTGTGCAGTTCAAAATTTGCTCAAATAAGGACAAACAACGACATCCCGTAAACTTATGTTTCTAGATTCTAGTTCCTTTATAGTTATGTCACATGAGTACCATTCCCCCTTAACCTCTTGCCGCACATCATTTTCTTTGCAGGTACAACGATTAAAACGTCTTTATCCCTAGAAATGTCGTAGAAAGAAAAGAAAATTTATATTTTTTGTATGGTTACACTTATTTTAAAGGCGTAAAATTCAAATTTATTAGGCTTTGTTTAAAATCTTCACGACGAGCGTGACTCGTTAAAATACGGCAAGGGGTTAAAATCGCTCAGCTTTAAATACCCATAACTTTTAAACCAGTGAATTCCTAACATTGAGACTTGGATTTTTGGCATTTTCTCGTCAAAATCTATAGGATCATATGTAAAAATTTTAGGAATGTTTGGATCCCTAAAGTGAAGTTTAGCCAAAAATAACTTCAAGTTTTAGTAGTAATTATAATTTTTCAAAGTGTTCTAAACATACGATAAAAAAAATCAATCGCAGATTCATCAGAGGGTACGGTTTTGTTCAAATAATAGGGTGCGTCTAAACTTCTGATACGCACTGTATAAGCAGCGGGGAACGTAGCAGACTGAGAGAATTCGAGTCTTCAGTTCCGCTTACGGGCGTAAGGTCAACGGCGAATACGGAAATTCGATTTGCAATTCGTAGGGTCCACTTCTGGGCTAAGGGTAGATTAAATTTGACTCGTTCTAGATTGAAATTCGTGAGCCGTTGATGCCGTCGTATTACGCCGCTTGTTCCCCGATAATCCCAAAGCCTTGCGCTTTAAGTAGCCTCGAGTGCATTCGCATCTTTGGTCATTAAGCGGTCGCGTCGTTAGGCGTGTTGCCAGAACTTTGCCAGCTGAAAATATCCGCTGGGTCAGCGTGGCACGGACGATCCCGAAAACACTAACGAAATGAAGCTGCTTGGGGGAGAAAGAAATTATCCGAGCGAATGTATTTCGTTTTTTTGATGCGTCATGATTCTGCCGTTATTTCCGCCAGTACTGATCGTCCATCAGGAGATGGCAGTGAGAAACTTGCAGGGGCCACGTGATATCCCTACTCCGTGCTATATGTCTTCCGCTTTTGGCCAAATTGTTTGACGAATACAGCAAATGCGCGTATTAGTATGTCTGGAACAGAGCGCTATGGTGACACTGTGCTCCTATGTCGAGAACCTAAGTGTAAGAGTGGGATCCCTCCTGCGCCCACTGTCGAAATCACTGCCATCTCCCGATGGACGATCACTACTTTAGTACGTCTGCATCTTAAAAATACAACTCGAACTCGAGATCTCCTGGATCGATGCGACTAAACAAGCTTAAACATTTGTTGAAAGAATTAGACAAATTTCAGCTGCAACCTCGTGTAACCTTTTAAGTTATATGAATTTTAAGAAATAAGCGCACCAGATTTGTTACCAGCATATGTACATAGTACATAAGTATGTATTATAGATCCATAATATGCCGTGTTCCAAGATTACTGCATCTACCAGATAACGAATGTGGGAAAAAGTGCTATAGTCTGTTGAGAAGTCGCAGTACCGTAAAGCTATATTGTACCTAGAGAGGAAAGGAGAATCATCGCCGTATCTCATTCTGTATAAATATTTATGAAAACTGTGTGTGTGTGTGTGTGTGTGTGACTGTAATATACATTTTATTTTATTACTCGTTCATTTTTACTTTACTCTTATTATTTCAAACATAACTCATTTTGTCAATTATAATTTGGAGAAAGTTAAATTTTAATGTATATGTTGATAATATTCATATTATAAAATCTGTATTTATTTTTCCTAACAACTTACTTTATTTAATAAAAAAGAATGGTAAGAACGATATGTATGCGATATTCAGTATAAAACACATACTTATGATAAGATATTCATACATATTTGTATCACGGTTTTGTCGTTTTTTACAATTCTTTATGCAACAAGTTTGCGTCTAAGCGTTTGCGTCTTAATGATATAACTCGAACTCGGGATCTCCTGAATCGATTCGACGCGTTGCGTTGCGCTGTATTGCTTCAGCTTTAAGAAGATCTACATATGTACATACCTGTGCTGTACTAGGCGAAGTTTCGGCTAGCAATTCGATTAACCTTTCATACGACTAACTTCACTAAATATTTACATTGCTATTCACAAATTTCATATTAATAGCTTGTACAGTGGCGGGCGAAAGAAAGTTTAAAATAGGAGTTTCTGTTTATTAATAACTTTAGCACTAGATGATTTTTTCAGCGTATATAAGGTAAGACTTCGGAACCCTCCCCCCCCCCGTCCTTTCGAAACAAGACATACGTCATTCTATTCGTTTTGACATAGTAAATGTACTTGTCATTTTTTGCGCAAATGAATAGTTTTCGAGATATTCGTGAAAAACTACTACACATTGAATTTTGTGTATACGTGCACGTCCGTGCTGTGCGTATGCGTCAGTATGATGTGACCGCTCGTCAACTGTTTCTACAGATATATCACTACGATCGTCGAACAATCTATATACCTGTTAGATATAGTACATTTATATTTGGTACGCCATCTAGCGGAGTTTGAATGGAATAGGTGCGTGGTAACGCGAGACGTGCAGTTGTCCGTTGTAAGACTCCATGGAAGACTCCATGTGGAAAGATAGTTCGTTGTATAAATGTAATCAGAATAAGCACGTGTAAACTGTGGGGAGAAGTCCTTAATTCTGTTATATAGTTAAATATAGTGTTTATAGTAGAGAAGCATTCTAGTTATTATCTCTACTATCTCTACAATACCGCGTGAACATTTTAAAACATATGATGATGAAGAGTACATATTACAAATTACGACGACGCGACGCCGCGGTGACTGTTTACTTTTTTTTGTAAACACACTGTGGACATGAGAGAGAAAACAGGGTCTGTATAAGGTGAGCTCTCAATTTTGAAAGACAACTCCTGGATTTTTGTATGTGTGGAGGGGGCCTCTCCGTCCTCTCCACGACCTAACCATCATTCTATTCGCATGATTTTTCCATTACTAGTTTAAATTGACGGCTACAATATGGTGGGTGTGTGTGGTATTGTCGTAATATGTACTCATTCTTCATCATCATATGTTTTAAAAAGTTCACGCGGCATATAAATTGCGCGACACAATAGTCAAGTTGTAATCGCTAAAAGCAGGGGTGACAATTATTATAATATGGAGTTTCAAAGTAATCAAACGTACTAGTTTGAATAATATAATATTATATTCAAATTGATAATTTCTTGTTAAAAAAGTAAAAAATTTCAGATTACTAAATTTAGATTTTCTATCTTAGAAGGTGAGGAATCACATTTGTGCGGTCGTTGATTTTAATGAAACTATTTCTGGTGATTCCGGAGACAAAATAAGCACACACGTATCCAAGCTTTTATGCCAATGCTCTTTTTTTACGAAGATTGTAACCGGATTATTTAACCTCTTTTTATTTTACTAACAATTGATTCCTCCTGCGGAATCAATCGTGTCGTCTGCACGTAGGAACTAAGAAACTCGTCGTCCTTGTTCAATTCAACGAGAGGCTCTCGGCAGGGCACGGTATCATGGCCGTGGCGAGGCGTCCGTAGATTAAACGTTCCAGCAAGTTAATCTCCCTTCTCTAGTGCTATATTAATGAGTGAAAGATACTATATGGAAAATACGGACAACTGATCGAGAATCACAGGAGCAGCGATCGGTCCCGTATAAAGAAAAACGTTCACAGCTGCACGTAGATCCACTTACTCAGAGTCGGCAGGACACGATAACGTGGTCGTGGCGACCCTGCAGTAGTCTGGATGCATCCGCTATTTGTATGATCGAATCTTTCACGTTAATGTTAGAAAGTCTCACGTTTGCATGCAGATCTTCTTACTCAGAATCGGCAGGGCACGTTAACGTGGCCGTGGTGATGCTGCAGTAGTCTGGATGTACCCGTGATTCGTACTCTTTACACGTCAAATCCAACACCGCGTTGGTTACGAAACTCAATGTATTTCACGAGAGGTTCGTGCCTCCAGGCACTGGACAGCGGAAAGGTTGAGACAAATATGAATAATTGTGGAGAAACAATATCTGGTAAAAATGAGATATATTCTGTCAAATGTGAATTCACAGGTGTGAATGAGAACAGTATCCGTACTATTTCGTAACACAGTACGAAAACAAATACTCAATGATAATTTGTATGTGTAATATGAAGACAATGCACACGCGAAACGCGATGACACGGACCGAAAACAAAGATTCCGCGATCGGAATCCGCGTAAGAACTCGTTACGCATCCGCGGTTCTCATTCGCTTGGAGGAGAATTCAAGATCGTCGACGCCAGATTAACGCGTGTCAAATCACGTTGTATTGCAAATTTTTCCCTTTTCAAAGAACGCGGGTACTCGGGTAAAATTACTCTGGGCAACGTAGTCAATGCTGATCGGCGCCGCCGGAATACCACGGGAGCGGCGATCGGTTACTACTTGCCACGGAATTCATCCTGTCGAGTAGCGCGGTACAAGAGTCTAGGCAGGGCACAGAATCGTGGCCGTGGCAACTCTTTACCGCCCAAACAACCACGTGCTCTTAGCAGGACAACCAGGAATAAACCTCGTTCGAAATCAGGCTAGTAAACTCAGGCAAACAATCGGTCCCGCCGGATAATTCCGGGAAGAGCAATCGGCTCCTGCTCACTAGGCGATTATCAACGTGGTGGGAAAGATTACGGACATCTAGGCAGGGCACGCTTGCGTGGCCATGGCGATATGCGAATCGTTCCTGCTGTCCGTTCTGAGCGAATCTTACAATGTCTCTCGTTCAATTACGAGAAACCCACTAAATGAAAAGCGGAATGACCGAATTGATGCTACTAGAACTCGCGTAGGAACGGCAATCAGTCCCGACACGTGAACGTTGCTGTACCGCTTGCTGCCGCTATAATTATTGCGATGCCATTGTAAACGTACGCTTCTTTTTCGACGCTCGAATTCTCTAATATTCGCAACGCGAGTTCAGATCAATAAATTTCACGAATTACGGAGAATATCTACGCGATCGTTCATACCGCGCGACTAGTCTTGCCCTTCGACGGGCTCTGACACAGTTGAAATAAATTACACATTTCAATGGAGCTTCAGTGCGCATATAAAGCAATTTATAAGAAAGAAATATTCTAAAGAAATAGTCTCGTAAATTATTAAACTATATTTCGATAATTTATTAAACTATATTTCGCAATCGTTTGCAGTCTGAACTATACGACTAGAAATCGCCCTTTCATTAGGCTATGAACACGATTGAAAGGATCTGCCTTATTGACAATACGAAATTGATATGTTTTGATATTTCTTAATATTGAATCGCACGCGAGACTCGAAGTGACTCGTGCGTGTTTACAGGATCGAGTCCAGACGCAGAATGCCGAATCTGCTGCTCGCATCGATCTCCTTCGATCGTGATCGAGATGCGCACGCATCTTGTTATACATACATCGCACCTGTGATCCTTGTCTATGACTATCGATTTGCGCGATGTATCGGTGTGTAACCTAGGACGATTACAAGATATTTAACGTATAACTTTTGGATTTCTCTGTATACAGGTGGTACAACCGGGCAGGGGATGATTCTACATATAAAAATAAGTCGAAAAAGGGAACGACATTTTTTCGTTTAACGTCTCGTTTTCGAGAAAACCGATTGTGAAAATGCAGCAAATACACATGCTATTGATAGGCATCGTCTGACCATGACCAACCAATTCTACTTCCTGTGTATACTAATTATAATTATAGCTAGTGATGGCGTATAAAATCACTAACCGTGATTTAGCACACTGATCGTAGAATAACGCTCGTGACATATCACGGTCGTGATTTTAACTTCATTCATAGAGCTCATAAAGCTCAGTGTCATTCCCATTTTTCATCTCGGTTGAATGAGTTCTTTTTTTAAATACATCAATTACGTAGCTTGCATAAAAATATCTCTGCATATAACATAAATTTAGAATTAAGTTATCTTCTCTGTGTATAACGTACATTTACTTCATTTAATGATAAAAATAAAAAACATTCAATTTTCTTTTCCGTACCTTATTTCAGTATTTTAGAAATAAAATAATTCTTCCACTCGATTTCGAAATCGTAATATTCATGTAAATGGTATAAAAGTGCAGACAATTTCTTTGATGTTAATGTATGTATATATAATATTATATGTATAATATGTTTTACAAAATACCAATATATTACTTTAGAATTATAGGAAAAGCAAACGATAGTTTGAGAAACGTCTAACTCGCACTTTTGTTTTTATTCCGTTAATGTAAAACAGTTTATGTTTCTGTAACTTGCACGAGGAATAGTTATGCTCTCCGCCAATCAGAAGCTATCACGAAAATCACAAATCACTGTGAAAAAACACCGTGATTGGGAACGAACGTGATCAAAACACGAATGATCCAAAAGTAGCAGTTCATGCCGTTCCTAATTATAGCATGCGAACCCGACGGATCTTTAAAATCGATTTTTTCGAAAATGAGGCATCTAACGGAAAATGTTATTCCTTGTTTCCGACTTATTTTTACATGTAAAATCATTCCCTGCCCGGTTGTACTACATCTGTCCAGTCACACTTTTTATAATAAGTAAATAAATCAGGAAATAAATAGAAATAAATCTATAAAAATAAGAAAAGAATTTTTTAAAAAATACATATTATCTCGTGTGAGATTTTAACTCGAGAACCTTGGGGTACGGATCTGTGGTACGAATGGTGTACGAGATACTTTTACGGGAAAGCTTTTATAAAAATACTGATTGTCCTATTGTTCGTAAATTGTTCTACTCGGGTGGTAATCCTTTATCAAGCGATTCGTAACTCGTTCTCGAAGAAGGTTTCGTTTTATTAGACACAATACCGGGGAACTATTCTAAAAAGGATGCGATACCACTATGCTCCATGAAGAGAATAATCTTACGACCCGCTTTGAACGATAAGAATTGATGTGGAAAACTTAGCAAATTGCTGTTTTCGTTTCTATACAGTTTAAGGCACAATATCCTATCCTATATCTTCGTCGAGCCTTCGGCGTCTCATTCCAACTGGATTTCCAATATTTTAATCAAAGCAATTTCCTCGACTTCATTTCGCTGAAATTATTTTTCGAAGTGGTAAGCCTCGGAACTAAGAAACCACTCAAGAAGGCTTCCGCGTTCCCAGCTATTAAGGGCCGAATTTAAATTCTCGGAGAGACGATCATTTCCAGCTTGGAATTTCTCGTCCATCTTCTTTTTCTCCCGTCTTGATGTTTAATTTGCCACGGAAAATGTTTACTGATCTTACACCATTTTGATGAGACGTACTCATTCTTTGCATGCGTTCTACTCACTGCACGAATATTTTAACCCTTAGAACTCCAGTGATGACTCTGAGACACCACTATAAATATTATTATATCTTATAATTTATTAAATTATCTTATATCAAATAAATTACTAAACATTTGAGTATTTCACGAGTGCATCAGTTTAATATGCTTAAACTAAAAAAGATCATATAGAATGGAAATATTCTAGGTCAGTAGAAATGTTTAGTTTTCGTGTTAAAATAGTTCCGAGTGCAAAGGAAGTTTGGATTCGTGGTTTCTTTTTTAGTTAGATTGCTTTGATGAACAATTATTTTACAATTAAATATGATACGTATTTTAAAATTCGATTTTGTTACGGATTTCAATAACTTTGAGATATGTTGTCGAGGCCATCATTCTGAATACCATTTTCTATAGGTAGATACATGTATTTCTGCAGTTCAGTGTTACAATTAGTTTCCAAAATATTCACAAAAGAACTTTTGCTCGATTTGTTCAATTTATAATTTGTAGTATACATACGTAGCCTACTAATTAATTAAAATGTTACGTCCTAACATCTTGACTAAAACCAAATAAAGGATACACTCATCGATTTTTTACGAGCATGTGCGATTAAGATTCAATTTTTAGTCTACGTAGATCATTTTACAAATTTAAAAAGCCAATCTATGTTTATTTTTTGTTCTTTTGTACAGAGTTACTTTTAATTGAATGATAAGTTTGCATCTCAACGTATCGAGTAGAAGCTTCTTTCAACTGTATTAGCCCGTAGCACTCCTTTGTCGAGTGTGACTCGACATCAGAGAAAGAGAAATGTAAATGAAACGGGTTTTTATATGTATTTGATTCTTCCTTTATTTATTTAGTTTTTTCTAAAAACGAATACAAGTTCCACAAATTAAATTACAACAAAGTTTAAGAGAGCGATATTTAATATAATTAGTAAACAAAATTATTTAAAATAAGTAGCAGTCAAGGAACTGTCCTTTGAGGTAAATTTCAAATAAACCACTGAAAATAGTAGGAAGTTATTGGCAATAAAATTGAAAAATAATTCGGAGTGCAAAGGGTTAAAACAGGAATACGAAATGAAATTCGATAAATGTCGGTGTGTGTAATATATGTATGGATAGGAAACCATAAATTTTTAACTTTTTTACACAATCCTGAAGATTTTCAGAAGAAAATGTCGAACATACAAATTTTAAACTTAGGAATTCAGTGGTTCAACAGTTATGCGTGTTAAAGTTTAGCCATTTTCACCGATTTTGACAAGTAAGGGCGCCGCACAGTGTGTTGTCATGGGACAAAAATGAAAAAATAAACTTTCGTGTTATTATACAATGTCGTCTTTGGAGGGTTCTTTAATATAATATAAGAGGGTTCTTTAATAAAAATGTATATTACTAAGATAAGAAGTGAGATTGGAAGAAATAAACAATCGTTCACGATGCCCTGTCACGTTGCGTGCGAGCCAAAAACATTTGAAATTCATCATCCAAGCGAGCTGATGTACCAGTGTGATGAAAGTTAAAATTATTTGAAATGGATTTTTGAGGGTAAGTACTTCTAATTTTTACACTGTTTTGATTCTTATGTTCACTTTTTTGGAGTAGACTTGGTAGCAAAAATTTCAACGCTTTTTGCAACTTTAAAGAAGGTTTAAAAAAGTACTCCCCAAAACTCTTGCATGATTTTTATTGGAAAATATGCACACATGTGTTACGTTTTTGCGACGCTCCGTAAGGATTGTCCGTAACTGGGAAGGGAAACAGACGAGCGGCAACCTGTTTCCAAGCGGTGATTCGAGATTTTCGTTGTGGAAGGGTTCCAAAAAGACGTGAGACAACAGACTAAGTCACTAAACAGTTATTTATTTAAAGTCAATGTTTCTACATAAGTAATATCGATTTTAATATTTAGAAAAAGAAAGCGATAAAGAAAACGAAAACATTTGATTACATATATATATTTTTACACGCGGCGGGGCCCTACTGGGAAAAGTTCGTTTGAACTGAATTTAAAAAGACGACTATCGGGAGGCGCGATGCTTACTAGATCGGCGAGATTTTGCAAAGGGAGAGAGACGGGGATGACGAGCTTCCTGGTTGGGCGGCTTCCTGGGACAACTTCCTTCTTCGTCTGCTGGGGAACTTCCTTCTTCTCGTTGATATTTGCTTCATCCTCGACTGGTCCTCTTCTCCTTCGTCGGTGATAGGGTGTTGGTCGTCACGACGGGGCAAGGGAAGTAGTGGTCATATCTTTCACTGTGCGTGAGAACATGCACCTGTGTCCAGTAAACCACTACTGGGCCGACAAAGCAAAGCTTGTATGGAAGCCAGTTTCTGATTTCTGCATCTTTGGCAGGCCTCTTTATGCGGATGGTGAAACACTTTCAATAGCGAGAAAGGGTATCCATCTCGCGGGGGTTGGATGAACCTTGCAGGTTTCAATTTATGCAACGAGAAAGTATATCGAGTGGAAAACCACCTAGGTTCCTGGCAGAGTACTGAGGCGTCTGGTATAGACTGCGGGGTGCGGTGAAAGGGGAGGTAGCGCGGTACTAGGCGAGCGGTGCCTGTGAGTGCGAGGGACACAATAACCTGAAGAGATATTTAGATGTCCTGTTTTAGACGAAACACCCTGTATATATACAGGGTGGGGCAATAACTATGTCCACTTTGAATATTGCCGTTATTTGTAATAATATGAAAAAATGTTGTATACAAAACTTACACGGTATGGAGGGGGGCATATTGTGATACAAACATTTTCTGCGTGGGTAGAGGCATAGTGGAGATTTCAAGGTCACCTTGACTTTTTTAAATGGAGCGTCCCATTTTTTACACCATAGATCGATAGAGTGTCAAATTCTGAGTATAAAAGTGTTGACTTTCATATATCCTAAACCTAATAGTCAACGAGATATTATCCAAAAAAGAAAGAAAATTATTTCGATAATATATCGTTAACTATTAGATTTAGGACATATGGAGGTCAATACATTTTTACTCAGAATTCGATAGTCTATCGATTCATGACACAGAAAGTAGGTCTTTCCATTTAAAATAATCAAGGTGACCTTGAAATCTCCTCTAACCTACACCCACGCAGAAAATGTTTATGTCACAATATGCCCCCCTCTATACCGTGTAAGTTTTGTGTATAACATTTTTCCATATTATTACAAATAACGGCAATATTCAAAGTGGACTTTGTTATTGCCCTACCCTGTATACAAAACTTACACGGTATAGAGGGGGGCATATTGTGACATAAACATTTTCTGCGTGGGTGTAGGTATAGAGGAGATTTCAAGGTCACCTTGATTATTTTAAATGGAAAGACCTACTTTCTGTGTCATGAATCGATAGATTATCGAATTCTAAGTAAAAGTGTATTGACCTCCATATGTCCTAAATCTAATAGTTAATGAGATATTATCGAAATAATTTTCTTTCTTCTTCGGATAATATCTCCTTAACTATTAGGTTTAGGACATATGAAAGTCAACACTTTTATACTCAGAATTTGATACTCTATCGATCTATGGTGTAAAAAATAGGACATTCCATTTAAAAAAGTCAAGGTGACCTTGAAATCTCCACTATGTCTCTACCCACGCAGAAAATGTTTGTGTCACAATATGTTCCCCTCTATACCGTGTAAGTTTTGTATACAACATTTTTTCATATTATTACAAATAACGGCAATATTCATAGTGGACATAGTTATTGCCCCACCTTGTATATAGTGGGCTTTCAATTTTGAAAGACTACTCTTGGATTTTCGTATGCGCAGTCAAGCTGCTTCGCTCGTTAGACGAAGCGTGGCGCTCAAAAACGATGAAAATCGCTGAACTTTACACACACATAATTTTTGAACCAATAGATTCCTAAGATTAAAACCTGGATTTTTGGCATGTTTTCGAAAAAATCTACAGAATTATATTTAGAAAAGTTAAAAATGTTTGGTTTTCTCAAGTGAAGTTTAAACCTCGTTTCAACTGTACTACAACAATAATACAAAATGAAATTCGGTAAATGTCGGTGTGTAAGATATGTACTTAGATTCATAAGTGTTTAGGTCGCATTTAAGTTTTAATTTTGATTCTTTCACTAACCGCACAATTTCAGCAAACACACACTTCTGGAATACGAGTACTATGAGATGTTATAATACAGCACATGATTAAAATCAAATGTTTGCTTTTGGGCCTTTGTACAACGCACAAGAGTTAAGATTACGAATCAATTTAGAACCGTAGGAGACGCTGTTATATGTAGTGATGGTGTGCAAAATCATTAACCGTGATTTATCACTATGATCGCAGAATCACGATCACGGTCGTGACCTTAATTTCATATCGCCTCGCTGGGGCCCTAAATGAGAACCAAGGTATGCATGCATCTGTCACTTGATATGTCGCGCGCCTGTCTGACGTACGCAACGTACACCTCTGTCGTAAGCGTTGCCGCATTTCAGGCGGATTTTTAATTGTTAATAACTAAATAAAGAAACCGAAAGCGCAATTTTTTTATTCTTCATTTTCGTCTTATATTATCGTCGAGAACCACCCCTTAAATTTTCTCCCACCTGTTGTCGAACACCCTGTATATATATATATAGGTATATATATAGGGAAATAACTATATCCACTTTGAATATTGCCGTTATTTGTAATAATATAAAAAAATGTTGCGCATAACTTTTGAACCAATAAATTCCTAACATTAAAACTTGGACTTTTGGAAACTCCTCGTGAAAATCTATAGGATTGTGTAAAAAAATGTTCAAATTTGTGGTTTCCTGAAGCAAAGTTCAGTCGATTTATGTTATACAATAATTCTTCTATCGTCGCAAAAAGATTGTATACATTGAGTGCAAAAAAAATATCCCCTCCACTGCAGTAATCTGATCTTGGCTCGGGCATATCGGTGTGAACCATTACTAATCAATTATACAACTTCTTTTTTTTCATTATATTTTTATGGGCCTTTTGCCAACTTATTTGTGGCATTTTTTTTTATTAAAATGGCACTAAACACGATATAATTTCAACTGTATTTAGTGGTTTAATTGAAGATGAAAGTTTCGGTCGCAAGGAAGCACAGCGTACGGGAAAGAGACGCAGAGAGTCGCAGTTGCTTCGGCTGCGCGCAATCTCTCTTTACACGCGTTGTCCTTTTCTACGTTCGGCTCGGTCTTTGAAAAAAATGGTATCTGTCTACGAACTGTGGAAACGAACCTTCCCAAGGCACTTTCGACAATAGAAGATTTACTGTAAATACAATTCTAGCCATCTTCGTGACCAGTACATAGATCTGCAAAATAAACGAAGTTGTAAGAAGAAAATTGAACCACAGCTCTTGTGTATCTGATACTTCGTTTTTTACGACGCATGATTAAGTCAAGAATAATACTGTTAAATACAAATCTGTTGGTTGAAATGTGACCAAAGAATACAATCGGAATGTAATCGATGCTTGTGAAGTAATTCGATGTAATGAATATTGTACTGAATATCTCAAGTAATATCTCATATATCCTCAAGTTATGGGTGGACGAGAGTGAACATTTTTCAACGTCGATTTATAGTTTTGTGTTTGTTTTTGTCGTCTTCCTATTCACCGCAATGGGTATTTTTACGCGGTCACGGTTTAAAATATCTTGTTTTGTTAATCTATATTATGTGTTTCCATTATGCTTAATTAAATATATTTCATTTGTCCACTATGCAATTCTGGCGAAATCGGATAAACCCATTTTGGAACGGATTATTAATGTAGTTGATTAAATTATTTAGAAAAGAAGATGCAAAAAGTAGTCAAATTTTAAGTAGCCAAAAATACTGATAAGGCGTTGTAGCGGATATGGTGTGTGGGAAAGAGGGATTTTCTGGACGCGGAAATTCCATCTTTCCCAAGAGCACACTCTAGGCGGTTGGGTCGAGGGGACAGTCATTAATTTTTGCCAGAACCCTGGCCCGACCGTTGCTATGTCCTTGGCGTTGACGATTCCTAACACATTGTTTTGGCAGAGGAAACTTGCTCCATTGCTCTTGAGGAATGGAGAATTCCTCCCCCCGTTTTAACGGTTTTTAGGACGTCCCCAATCCGCCCCCAAAAAGGTCTTTTACCAGTGGGGCAGAAAGCTAACAGACGTCAACGAGTGCACTTCGTTCAGCGCGCGGATATATTCTGAGGGTGATAGTCTCTCCAGGTTACCGTTAATTATTAGCATTTTCTCAAGATTAAATAGTCTCAATAGTATCACGTGTACCGTTTAATATACCTTGCTACTTGACATTCTAAAGCGTTATACTTTGGGTTCTAAAAATGATGGGAAAGTCGTTGAAAAGATATAAGTGAATTAACACTGGAACTACCAACAGTCAAGACGAAGCTATTTCTACCAAAACCAGTCAAAATGACTGATCTTTAAAAAATACGGAATAATAGAATATTTTTATATTTATTGATTCATTACTATCTTACAAAAGGAATACGGAGCCGAATATGTCTTTGAAAATATTATGTAATGGTAATCTTTCACCAGTAGACCCTTATTTTATTTTTTCCGAACTGGTTCTGTCTGCCGCAATTTCATTTGCATCATCTTGTATACTTTCATTTTCACCTTCAGAACTTGAAGGCGTACTAGCACTTCTTCTTTTACATAAATTCAAAATATTTTCTAATTCGCTTTCTCAGGTCTCCTGAACATTTTCTTTGTCTATAATCTTGTTATCGCTATTACAGTAATCGCTCGTTCGTTATCCAGAAGCCGTGTTTTTCAGTGATAACGACCCTGCCGGGACGCTATTTTTGATTTATGACTGCGTCTAGAGTATCGCGCCGACCGCGCCGAGACTTCAATAGAGAGCCGAACATAGAGAAGGACAGAATGAAACACGGATCGGGTGGCCGAAGCGTATCGCCGTCGCCGGACAGATCTGAGTCCCGCGTGTTTCATTTTTACAGACACTATGTACAATTGAAATTATATCGTGTTTGGTGTCATTTTAATCAGAAAAATGCCAGAAATACGTTCATGAAGGTCCCATAAAAAAATAATGTAAATTAAGAAGTTTGAACATTCGATTCATTCGAGTCAATGTAGTGATGCTCACACCGATATACCCGAGCCGACATCAATCGTCGCCGCCCTGCGGAGCGATGCGGCGTTGACAGGCAGTGGAATGGGTAGGCACTGGACAACGATCCTGCCCACCATGCCAGACAACGAACGAGCGATTACTGTATCACTATAAAATTCAATTTCATTTTCTTCTGTATCACTTTCTTTATGCTCATACAATTCGCCATCATCGATATCAGAGTATTCCATTGTATATATTCCATGTATTCTATTCCAACGACTATAGTATACAAAATGACCGCGTGAAACAACATCGATGACTAAGTATGTTACGTTACATCGCGCTTATGTTTATGTTGTTGCGCCAGAATAAGACATTATGTGATAAAATTTCATAACAAAACATCGATACATCTATCTAAATATCTAATAAACGATTGCGGGTTCGTTAAACAGATTATTGGATACTTTTCCACTTTGAGAAGTACCATTCAACATGTCTGGTATTGGTATAAATAGTCATGATACAAAGTTATTTCGATTCTGAATAAATTAAACAAAAATAAAATTCATTATGTTACACCTTTAGTTATCGCTGATAAGTCATCACTAGACGGCGAATCTTTATGCAAAATAAAAAATGTTCGCATTGATTGCAGGACACAGGAGCCAAATAAAAATTGTATTCTTCCTTTAATTATCCTATTCAGCTGAAACGAATACATTGAATTAAATATTTTTAACATGTCCACTGCTTTAATTTACATTTTTGTCGTAAATGTATAAAATGCGCAGTCTAGTCATCACATAATTGCGGAAAAAAATGTAACATGAAGTAAGAATTTTATAATGACATTGTACCAGTCATCTTAACTGGTGTGCTCGTTCTAGTGTTAATGAATTTCAAGTAGATTTCGTCACATAAAAAATGCATGAAATGTAAACATTCGAACTCTATTTCGCAACCAAAAGTCAATATTTATTTTGGATGTTTGAACAAACTAATAAAAATACAATTAACATTCGTGCGAAGGACAGCTTTATCCTTTCAGATAACTTTGTCAGGTAAAAAAGCTTCCACCAGAATTGCGGTTACTTTGTGTCCAGTAACTTCAAAGTTTTAATGAACTGACTAAGCGTGAAATAGATTTTTGTTTTAATTATGATCAGTAATTGTGAAGATATAAACACTACAGTGATTCACGACTGTTAAACAGTCCTCATTTTTAACCTTTTGCACTCGGCGCTATTTTAACTCGAAAACGGAACATTTATTCCGACCTAGAATATTTCCATTCCCTATGATTTTTGAAATTTTATGGATATGACATTTGTATATAATACCTCATACAATACCTACATGTTTAATAATTGATCAGATACCGATATATTTAACAATTTAAACAATATTTTGAATAATGGTACAGCAATTTTTAGTGGCGCCTCAGAGTCACCATTCGAGTGCTAAGGGTTATAGCTTGTTATTCGGTATTCACGCGCGCGCGAAAGCATTTCAAAAATGAAAAACTGTTGAAATGAATACAGGGTGTTCGACAACAGGTGGGAGAAAATTTGAGGGGTGGTTCTCGACGATAATATAAGACGAAAATGAAGAATAAAAAGATTGCACATTCGGCTTCGTTATTTCGTTATTAACAATTAAAAATCCGCCTAAAGTGCGGCAACGCTCCCGACAGAGGTGTACGTTGCGTACGTCAGACAGGCGCGTGACAGTCACGTATCAAGTGATAGATGCATCTGTACCTTGGTTCTCATTTGGGGCCCCAGCGAGGTGAAAATAATAAATCGTTGGACGATATTGAACCTACCTACTCGTTAAAATCCAAAAGGGCATTTCTAATATCCGCCCTATAGAATTATCGAGTAGAAGGGGTCAATGCCTTTCCATTTTTAAATTGACATTTTAAATTTTTAAATTACAACGCGTCTGTCGGAAGCGTTGCCGCTTTTTAGGCGGATTTTTAATTGTTGATAACGAAATAACGAAGCCGAAAGTGCAATTTTTTTATTCTTCATTTTCGTCTTATATTATCGTCGAGAACCACCCCTTAAATTTTCTCCCACCTGTTGTCACCCTGTATATCGCCACGTCTAGCGTCTTTACGCTTTGCGCTTCAAGTCACTCTAAAGACTGGGGTCTCGCGCTTGTAATTTTATTTGCACCAAGCCGGAGGTTTCATAAAAATCTTACGATCTCGCCATTTTGTCCAGGAAAGTCTTTTGTATGATTTTTTATTCCTTAGGGTTTTTTCCGTGTACAGAGGGATCAGATTTTATACAGATTTTCTAGCATACTGTGTATATGTTTATGCATACAATATACAGTAGTTACAACTTGTCCGTTCGCCAATACTGCGCTATTACATAATTTGCAAGTGAGTATCTAAAAATAGTTTAGGGTGCGAATATTTAGTGGTGTTTTTATTTTTATGTTTTTAAGTTTCAGTTTCCCGAAGATTTCCAATTAAGTTACATTATAAGACATTTTGCTAAATAAAGTACAATGTTTAAAGTGTATTTGGTTTTGATGGTAATTAGTAGACTGCGGATCTTCATGCATTTATGGCTTCTGAAAATTTCCAAAAATGGTGGAATATAAAATTCGACAGAATTTAGTACAATTTTTCTTGTATTTGATTCCACTTTCTTAAAATTCGTCTACAAAAATTGAAAATTGCATAAACATCCGCAGTTTAGTAATTAGGATTGAGAAATTTTTTCACAAAGATGGTCGCAAATTATATAATATACGACTAGATAAATAATGAACTTGAAAGAAATGTAAGATTTTGTTGTCCTATAACAACAATTAAATGGTCTTTTGTAATTTGTAACTTGTAAATTGTAAAATTTTATCGTAGAAACGTTTAATTCTATATCATTATGTGTCTATTTTATTACGAGGGATGGAAAATAAAGACATTTCGTCGAACCCTCACCAGGGCGAAATGGTTATCTTCGAACAATAAATTCTGTTCAAAAGTACTATCGATTGATAAAATTCGACAACCGGTAATAGAATATTTTAGGTAGTAATATTTCTTCGAAAGTACATTCTTCTCAGGAAATATGCTGGTCCCATTGGCTGGTAGCTACCGAGTTTCCCCCAAGTGGTTCTCATCCTACTCTCTACGATTGGCAATCGGCAGTAGTTAACGTTAATGACCTCATCGATTTCCGATATTGACAATTCTGGAAACAGTTCCGCTATCAGTAAACTAACGTGTATCGATGTACAATTTATTTCTTTCGGAGTTTGCTGAAAAGTATCGACGTATCTTTAAGTGATCTGTATAAACCTCGATAGCCATTGAAGAACTTTTGCATTGGGTACTATTTTTTCTGAGACTGCATTACATACAGTTGCCGGAATTAATATTCGGAAACTCTTCACGATATAATAGCTTAGAATTTAACTTTTTTAACACTAAACCTACCACGAGGGGTTAAATGACCCATTTTAGATTTTTTATTTTATTTTTCATAACAATTTATATAACATTTTCAACCTTACACGTGTTTTAGGGCGGAGGAAGGATGGTTTCTTGCCCCAAACCTAACCCAGTCCTAACCAAAAATCTGATAAACAATTTTTTTCAGTCACCAAAAATCTTTTTCGTTTTTTCCCATGTTTTTAACACTACTAGACCTACCACACCAGTCAAAATGACTGGTTTCATAATTTCATTTAAAAATTCTTACTTTATGTTTCATTTCTTTTCCGCAATGAAATGATCACTTTTGCGATAACTAAAGGTGTGATATAATCAATTTTATTTTTATTTAATTTATTCAGAATCAAAATAACTTTGTATCACGACTACTTATACCAGTCAATACATATTGACTGATACTTCTCAAAGTGAAAAAGTATCCTACAGTCAGGGACAAAAAGATAGGACATCCAATGCTTCTTTGTGTTTTGAAGAAAACATACATTTTAGTACGTTAGCTATATTCTACATATCGATAATTGTAAGCATACCGAAGATCGTATACAGTAGCCGTTTCTAAGAAATATTATGAAGGTAAAAGTAAAAATTGCTGTTCTGAGGTGGGACAAAACGATAGGACATCTTTGAAAAATGGAATATACAAAGAGAATTTACCAGTTTTGTTAAATATTCAATATCTTGTAGGGCCTCCTTTATTTTTTATTACAGAAATCATTCTTCTTGGTAGAGATTTATATAATCTTTTAATCCCTTTTTGTCTTAATAGTCTTAATAGTTTGAAATTGTCGGCCGTTGGCATATACCGCTCTCGCAAGGTCTTCCCAGACATATTCGATGATATTGAGATCCGGAAATCTTGCTGGCCAGTCTAAAGTACGGTGTTTCTCACTTGCGAAAAATGCTTCCACATTATCATGTTGAAATATGATATTCATTAATACGAGAAAATACGATATTCATTATCGTGTTGAAATATGAAATTACTTCCAGCAATTGTTCTCTAATAAAATCTACATATTTTTTACTATTCATTTTGCCACTAATAAATTTGACATCCGTTCATCCATGATAACCTATGCCAGCCCAAATCAAGACTCCGCCACCACTCATTTGACGACGACTCCATAATTGATTTTCTTTTCTTAAATCATGGTAATAATAATTAAAACCGTCAGGTCCATCCATATTAAATTTTTTTCGTCGGTAAATATTATTTTTCACCACTTTTTCTTCAATTGAATGTGTTTTTCCGCAAATGCCAATCGAACACTTTTGTGGTATCCTGTTAACGCAGGCTTTCTCTGCAATTTTCTTCGTTTTAAGCGTTTACAATATTGTAAAACTCGGCATACATTCTTTACATGTGTAATAACACTAGCATTTTCTGCAATTTGTCTATTTGTCAACACAATAATGCCTCCGTCCAGATGGCCAAAATAGTGAAAGCATTTTTCGCAAGGAAAAACACCGTACTTTAGACTGGCCAGCAAGATCTTTGGATCTTAATATCATTGGAAATGTCTGAGAAGACTTTGCGAGAGCGGTATATGCCAACGGCCGACAATTTCAAACTATTGACTAATTAAAACAATACATTGCACAAAAATGGTACCAATTAAGACAAAAAGGGAGTAAAAGATTATATAAATCTTTACCAAGAAGAATGATTTCTGTAATAAAAAATAAAGGAGGCCCTACAAAGTAGTGAATATTTAACAAAACTGGTAAATTCTCTTTGTATATTCCATTTTTTAAAGATGTCCTATCATTTTGTCCCACCTCAAGACAGCAATTTTTACGTTTACCTTCATAATATTTCTTAGAAATGGCTACTGTATACGATCTTCGGTATGCTTACAGTTATCGATATGTAGAGTATAGCTGACGTACTAAAATGTATGTTTTCTTCAGTTATTATAGGTGGAAAAAGAAATCCATTATTTCTCTGCTAGATGGCTGTAGTGGTATATATCTCGTAAAGTATTGGTGAAACAATATCAGACTTGTGCTCGTTGGAAAAGTGACATTCCGTACTACAAAAAATTCTTATACAGTTTTGTGATTGGTCGATTCAGTTGTAGAGTTATAGGGTGTAAAATATGGAAGTTAACGAAGAGAAAATTCGCTATATTTTACAATATTGCTTTAATAAAGGCGAAAATGCAAGCCAGGCGGCTGAAATTGTGAATGGAGTTTATGGTCCCGATACTATCACAGCTAATTACGCACAATTTTGGTTTCGTCGATCCCGTTCCAATATTTTCGATGTTAAAGATGCACCTCGCACAGGTAGGCCCGTCGTCGAAAATATCGATAAAATCATGGAAATGATCGAAGTAGACCGGCATGTTAGCAGTCGTAGCATCGCCCAGGTGCTAAATATCGACCACAAAACAGTTTTAAACCATCTGCATAAAGCTGGATTCAAAAAGAAGCTCGATGTTTGAATGCCACACTAATTGACGCAAAAAACCTGATGGATCGAATTTTCATCTGCGATACCTTGGCCAAACGCAACGAAATCGACCCATTTCTTAAACGGATGATGACTGGGGATGAGAAATGGGTCACATACGACAATATTGTGCGAAAACGATCAAAGTGCGGTGAAGCGGCTCAAACGGTGGACAAACCAGGACTAACGGCCAGGAAGGTTTTTCTGTGCATTTGGTGGGACTGGAAAGGAATCATCTACTATGAGCTGCTTCCATATGGCCAAACACTAAATTCGGACCTCTACTGTCAATGATTGGACCGTTTGAAGCTAGCGATTAACCAGAAGCGGCCAGAATTGGCCAACAGGAGAGGTGTTGTGTTCCATCAGGGCAATGCCAGGCCACACACGTCTATAGTGACTCGCCAGAAACTCCGGGTGCTTGGTTGGGAAGTTTTGATGCATCTCTCTCCACCTTATAGTCCGGATCTGGCACCAAGCGATTATCATCTTTCTTTATCATTGCAAAACTTTCTTAGTGATAAGAAATTGGCATCAAGAGAAGATTGTGAAAATCGCTTAGTCGAGTTTTTCGCCAATAAGGATCAGGGCTCCTACGAGAGAGGCATTATGAAGTTACCTTTAAAATGGCAACAAATTATCAAACAAAACGATGCTTATTAGACCCAAATCGGACAATCCGGACCATATTAAATAAAATCTTAAAATAAACGTAAAAATAATGGATTTCTTTTTCCCCAACCTAATATATCAAAACATAAAGAAACATAGGGTGTCCTATCTTTTTGTCTCTGACTGTATAATCTGTTTAACGAACCCGAAATCTTTTATTCGATATTTAGATATATGTATCGATGTTTTGTTATGAAATTTTATCACACGCAACGTCTTATTCTGGCGCCACAACGTAAACATAAACGTAGCCGCGATGTAACGTAACATATTCATCGATGTTGTTTCACGCGGTCATTTTGTATATCATAGTCGTTGGAATAGAACCTAATTCTTTTTTATACAACGATATTTTAGAAGCTCTAAAAATGGCAAAACCATTGAAAATCTCTGAATTATTGCAAAAAGTCAACAATATACAATGAATACTCTGATATCGAGGATGGCGAATTGTATGAGCATAAAGAAAGTGATTCAGAAGAAAATGAAATTGAATTTTATAGTGATAACAAATGCAAATGAAATTGCCGCAGATGGAACCAGTTCGGAAAAAATAAAATAAGGGTCTACTGCTGTGGAAAATTTTTTGTCCCCACAAGATATGCCAAATAAAATATTATGAAAGGTGAAGTAAGCAGTGCAGTTTTTTTCATTACTAATTGGCAGCAATATACTTGAACATGTAATATCTTGCACGGAATCAGAAGCTGCTCGAGTTTTAGGTAAAGAATGGACACTAACAAAACCAAAATTGAAAGGTTTCATTGGAATTTTGTATGCACGGGAAGCATACGAAGCAAAATATTTGGAACTGTCATATTTATGGAACAGAAAATGGGGACCATACCTCTTTTCCTACAGCATAAGTCAAAATGATTTTACAGAAATATTGAGATTTATTCGCAGCAAAAAAATAATGATAGAAGTCAACATTTACAAAATGATAAATCACAATTGCTAGCCTTCTAGAAGTTAGCCCCCCACTTGTCGAATTAACTAATTTTGACAGTTGTGCTGAGTTGTGCTAAGTTTGTGCTACATTGTGCTCGAATAATATAATCATAATATAAAAAATAAGACTAAAAATGGAAAAAAACGATTTTTTGAGTAGCCCCCCACTTTTCATTTTTTTCAATTTTCTCAATTGTGCTAAGTTGTGCTAGGTTGTGCTAAGATTGTGCTAAAGTATTACTTCAAAAAAATAATAAATAAAGAAGTTATGGTCAATAATCGTTTTAGACATCAAATAAACGTTTAAGATAGTAACAATTATCCAAACAGCATATAATCATATATCTAAGTTGTGCTAGCCTAGCACATTATTGACCATAACTTCTTTATTTATTATTTTTTTGAAGCAATACTTTAGCACAATCTTAGCACAACCTAGCACAACTTAGCACAATTGAGAAAATTGAAAAAAATGAAAAGTGGGGGGCTACTCAAAAAATCGTTTTTTTCCATTTTTAGTCTTATTTTTTATATTATGATTATATTATTCGAATACAATGTAGCACAAACTTAGCACAACTCAGTACAACTGTTGAAATTAGTTAATTCGACAAGTGGGAGGCTAATTTCTAGGAGGCCAATTGCTACAAATCAAGAGTAAAGACTACAATTAATGAACAACTCTTTCCAGCTAAAGCCACATGCTGATTTACACTATATTTGAAGAATAAACCTGACTTTGGTTAAATTTTGGCTGGCATTTGATGTTCAAACGAAGTATATTCTAAATCGGTTTCCTTATCTAGGAAATGATGAAACACGAGTAATATCACAACCTCTAAGTGAATTTGTCGTACTCAAATTTATTCAATCATATACTATGAATGGTTTTTGTAGAAATAGTTTCGTCTTAACTATTGATAGTTCGTGTTAATGCAAAATTAGGCTATGTGCAAAATATGATCTCAATCCGATTTAAGCGATTTTCGAAATTTCAGACAGTATTTATAAGGTTTACCATGACGTATTGTATTTTTATGAACACAATAAAACATTTAGCACAGAAAAGGAAATTGTGTCTACATTTTGTAACTAATTTCCAACAAAAGTTGCGAATCTGTGTACATACAGTGGCCGGAATTAATATTCGGACGCTCTAAAAAAGACGATAACTTTTTTAAATTGTACTATACGATTTGGACTTTTTTGGGAAGTTAGAGCAATTAGTTTACTACATGATGAATCCTAACCTACTGTCCGACTAATATTTTGTCACACGCGTATGTATACATACAAAGTCAGGTTCAGCCTCTATGTAAAAAAGTATATGAAAGCTTACACTTCCCCTACAGGAAAATGCTAAAATGTATCCTTTTTCATTACATCACGTATAAATCTATCGAAGGACTACTTTGCCATTGTGGTTACTGCATATTTAAATGCAACTTGTTGTATACTTGCAAATGCAATTTGTTGTAAGAGGAAATATTTTATAATAATTTTATTTTGTGTCACAGGAATCAATTTTTGCATGTAATTTTTGTCACAGATCCTGTTTCCTTAAACTTTGCAACTAATTGTAACACGTACGTATGAGAAACATGTGTATCAGGATGTCTCTCATTAAACGTAGCAGCAGTTCGACGAGACACTCATCAGCTCCATAAATAAAAATTATTTCTACTCGTTCTTCTAAAGAATACACCATTTTATACTATTATACTATTAATTGTACTACGATATAGTATCTCTTATTACGATGATTCACACTTGTTCATTCACTTGTTTGATTCACAGTACAATCTTATATTGAAAGATAGTCAACATAAACAAGAGATCAATAGAGGACAATTTTGTTTTCAAACGGTACGTGCACAATTGGAAAACATCAACGATTTGCGTCAAAGAATTTTACACAATAATATGCCTCGCTCTACTTCCCTTTAAATATCTCCGTAACTAGTGCGCGGATAAAAAAAGTATTCTACGAAAATTGCTGGTCTTTTTACGTACAATAAGATCTCATAATAAAAAATATATTTAATATTTCCATTTGAAAAAACCAAATTGACCTTCAAATGACCTAGAAAACGCCACCAAATAAAAAACTGATATTGCACCCCCTCTTTCCCCCTCGAAATCCTTAGACACGTGTTTTACACTTTTTTAATATCTTTCATACTTTTCGAGATATTCGGCTGGAAAGTTTTCAAATGAATACTCTGTGTATAAAATTTAGGAATTTGTGCCGCAACTCTGAATTAGAAACCGCGAAAGCGATACCTATTCCTATCTTTCTGTCAATCGCGGTAAAACCGCACGCGGTTTCGCACTGACATTCTGACATTCATGAACACTGGCTTCTCGTGATACGGATTTTGCGTGCAACACGTTTATGGTCGTATAAATCTATCGTCACATCATGAGAGCTTATTGCACCTGACAGATGACAGACGAGATTTTCGATTAAACCTGTATGTTGATATTGATGTTTACTTTAACGGATCTGGCACTGTCAATTTTGATCATTCGTCGAATGGTGCCGGTTATATTTGGAAGCCTATTAACTCCTTTCCGGTCCTATGTTGAGCCAAATTAATTGGGTATAATTATATATAATAAAAGACATTAACACTAGAACTACCAACAGTTAAGACGAAGTTATTTCTACCAAAACCAGTCGAAATGACTGGCTTTTAAAAAATACCTAATAATAGAATATTTTCATATTTATTGATTTATTACTATATTACAAAAGGAATATGGGACCGAATAATAACCTTTGGTTCCGTTTGCACAATTTCATTTTCATGATCTCTCTCTCTCTCTCTCTCTCTCTCTCTCTCTCTCTCTCTCTCTCTCTCTCTCTCTCTCTCTTGTATACTTTCATCTTCAGAACTTGAAGGCACACAAGCAGATCTCCTCTTACGTAAATTCAAAATATTTTCTAATTCACTTTTCGAGGACTCCTAAACATTTTCTTTGTCTATAATCTCATTATCACTATTATCACTACAAAGTTCAATTTCATTTTCTTATGCTCATACAATTGGCCATCCTCGTTGTCAGAGCATTCCATTGGTATATTATTCACTGTTTGCAACAATTCAGAGATTTGCAATCGTTTTGCCATTTTTAGGGCTTGTAAAATATCGTTATAGAAAAAAGAATTTGGTCCTATTCCAGTAGTATACAAAGTGACCGCGCGAAACAACATCGATGACTATGGTATGTTACGTTACATCGCGGCTATTTTTATGTTGTGGCATCAGAATAAGACGTTGCGTGCGATAAAATTTCATAACAAAACATCGATACATCTATCTAAATACCTAATAAACGATTTCGGGTTCGTTAAACAGATTATAGGATACTTTTCCACTTTGAGAAGTACCAGTCAACATGTCTGGTATTAATATAAGTAGTCATGATACAAAGTTATTTTGATTCTGAGTAAATTAAACAAGAGTTAAAATCATTATATTACACCTTTAGTTATCGCTGAAAAAGTCATCACATCATTGCGGAAAAAATGTAACACGAAGTAAGAATTTTAAAATGAAATCCAGTTATGTAGGTATATCATGTTATGTATAATTACCTAGAATTCTTATGGTATGTATAATAATAGATATAAGGTTTTCTTTCATATTTTGCAACTTCAAATTTATGATCTGGATGGCCACGGAGACGATGACTCGGTACGATGATTAGCGACGAATGTCCCTTCAAATTTCCTTTGTTTCGAGGCACGCATACAATTATCCATCCCCACCGACACGGCCAGGTGGACTGTAGTAGTAGGCTTTTGTTTATACGTATAACTCAACACAATCAAAAATATTGCAAAGACGCTAACAGCTTATATCTCAATAACAATTTGTTCGCGAAACACACACACATATGGTTCCTTTCAAACTTTTCTATTCTCGATGAGTAGAAGGTGTTGATGTAAAAATAAACTTTCAACAATTCCCTTTGGTATAAACAATTTTGCGACAAGTTTCTTTTACAAATGTCTACCGATTCAGAGGTGTAGATTTACCCCGATGACGAATGACCATTACTTTTTATACATCCTGTGCTACTTTTTCTGAACAAAATTATCACAGTTTAAATATCTACCATTCTTCGGGAGTGGGAAATATAGTGTTCAAATACGTTTTGGAACCACTGTATCTTCGACACAAAATTTCGTATCTGATTTAATAAAATAAAGTTTTAAAATGATTATTATGTAATACTCGTATGATCTGCTCGAAAGTAAAATGAAAACTCATTTGTTACTTAAGGAGACACGATAGTTTCATATGATATGCTGCTAGTGTTAATATTGAAAGCGTGGTTACCAATGTGTCAAAGTGTCACGCGTCTGCCAGCAGCCGCAGAACAAACAGTAATTAACTATGCGACTGTGCATCGTTGATTCATGAGATATCGTGGTATGCGTGGCACGCTGCTATGTACAGTGGTCATGCTCTAATGACTTGTCAAACTTCAATCGGGGAATAATTCAACGAATCTGTGCCAATGAATTTTATTTTTTCTAATTTTATTTTAAATCGTGCAACTTAGGAAAGAAACTGTTACCTATGGAGAAAATATGTTTAAGAAAAATAGTATTTCATTTCAAGAATATTGAAAATAATGAAATTTTAACTTGGGATGTTTCTGTTCAGTTTTACCAAATGGATTCTGTATTCAAAAAGAAATTTCCAGAACTATGAACATTTATATTAGAAATATAAGACTGAAATTAAATCAAAATCAATCAAAATGTTTCACTTAACATTTACTTAATACTTCATTATCTATTTGAAATATCATTTTATTTGAACTGCCCCAGATTCATCAGTTATACGAGAAATATATGAGATTAAATTAAATAATTATTTATTCAATTTTATATGTAGACTAACTTTCATTTAACATATTATTTTCGAAGTATAATTTTTTTTTAAAGAAGAGGTGTGTAACAGAAGTGTAGAGTACACAGAACGTGTGTAACAAACAAATAATTAAGAAAAATAATCATAATTTTACAAATCAATTTTATTTTCATTTGTTATGACCTAAGTCCCCGCAACATCAAAAATTATTTTGAAATAGTTAAATAACTTTTGTAAATACTCTAATAAAAAAACAATGCGGAATAAAATACTCACTAAAATTCGAATTATAGAATATACAGTCGGGGACAATATTAAGTGGATTTGAATTTTTTTAATATGTTATACCGACTAGTTTGCCAGAGAATGAGTAAACAAAAATTTATTTAGATTACAATTGGTAAGAATCACATACAAAATTAAAAAAATGATGTTTTGTCAACTTTTTTATGTAAGCCTGTAACGATAATTTAAAAAATGTGTTTTGTAGATTTCGGTAACTTATATGCATACTAATAATTTTATCGAAATCGATCAACATTGCAATGAGCTATATACAACGTTTAAAGATGAGAGCTTAAGGGTGAAAGTCGAAGATTTTCAACCTTGCCAGTGCATTTCGCCCTTATGTGATCACATTTAAACTATGTAGCTCATTGCAACATTAACCGATTTCGATGAAATTTTAAGTTGTTACGGATAGAGAATATATTCCGTTCGTTTTCTCACAGGAATCTTTTCCAGATCGTCTCTGGCAGGAAGCATCCTAGATAACCTTTCATATCATAGTTGAACCCTTTAATTTAGGATGAACAGAGCATTCCATTTATTGTAGGGGTATATAAACTCTTAGATTCTTACTCTCGGGGGCTAGTACTTCGGTAGACACGTATCGCGTCACGTCGTAGTGCTATATTTCGGAAACTCAACTTCAAGTGAAATCGGGCTATAGTACCTTTCGAATCAGGGTTAACCATATAGATTCCGCGAGTTCGGTTTAAAATCTATTAGGCAGTGTTGAAGTTGCTTCCGAGTCCCCCGCATTGTCAGTGCGTCAAAACCGAGCATCATAGTTAGGTAAATTCCTTCTTCTACATTTCTATACCTTTTATCTTCATTCCATTCGCGACAATTACACATTTGTATCACAGATATTTATAATTAGAATATATTTGTGTTCTTTGGTAATTAGAGCAAATTTGTCCGATATCCTAATATAGTAATTGAACGTTTCCACACGATACAACCTTACCGCTTGGGTTGTATCAATTAGATTATATTAGTTACGAGGCCTATTAACTATCCTAGCGACTCCCTGGTTTCGCATCAGGTTCGTTCGCGACTTACCAATTATCCAAATAGAGATTTTTCCTACCTAGTGGCTCCCCAGTTTCGCATTGGGTTCGTCCACGAAAACTATACCATCCTAGCGGCTCCCTGATTACGCATCAGGTTCGTCCGCATCCTAACAGCCCCCTGATTTCGCATCAGGTTCGTCTGTGCTTTTATCCAACCTCCCAGCGGCTCCCCAATTTCGCATTGAGTTCGTCCGCGCTGTTCTACAACCTCCTAGCAGCTCCCCGGTTTCGCATCGGGTTCGTCTGCGTTTGACTCCATTCCTAGAGGGTGCCTGACTTCGCGTCGTCCTCGCTGTCTATATTCCTAGCGGCTCCCCAATTTTGCATTGGGTTCGTCCGCGTATCTTTAACTAACAAATTGATACCATATTCCTGGGTTAACAACCCTTCGCCGGTCACTCGTGCTGCTCGCGGTCCTGGCTCGTAACAAAGTTACCGAAATCTACAAAATGCATTTTTTAAATTATCGTTACAAGCTCCGATAAAAAAGTTGACAAGACACCATTTTTAAAATTTTGTATGATTCCTACCAATTGCAATCTAAACAAAAATCTTTGTTTACTCATTCTCTAGCAAACTAATCGGTCTAACATCTTAAAACAAGTCAAGTCCTTTGGACCAATTTTAAAGAAGTTACGCGATTTTTAAGAGTGTCCACTTAATATTGTCCCCGACTGTAAATCTATTAATGATACCTTTGAGACATTGCAGCATGAATTTAATTTTCCATAAATAAAATGATGAAGAATTATTCATCCAGAAATTTTCCAGAAAGTAAAACTTTTGGACCAGAAGACTTCCTCCGAGAATATACTTTGCACAATAATCTCGTTTCTTTCTGTAATTTTTATTCGAGAAGAGATATGAGATAACGTCCCATATTTGTGGATGTGGTGTCACAACGAAGGGCTTGTATTTTATCGGATAATCTCTATTCTTCTAATATTCGTGCAGATTTATTTTGGGGTTTTTCAGTAGACAAAAGTGCTAGATAAAAGATCGATGTAGGCCGCGATTACCCTCAAAAGTCCTATTTTTACGAGGCGTAATTTGCATTATTCGGAAGCTGCGCATGTAGCTATTTTCATAAAGCTGCGACAGCTACATGCTGCCAAATAATGCAAGTTAGGCCTCGTAAATATAAAAATAGGACTTTTGAGAGTAATCGCGGCCTACATCGATCTTTTATCTAGCACTTTTGTCTACTGAAAAACCCCAGAATAAATCTGCACGAATATTAGAAGAATAGGGATTATCCGATAAAATACAAGCCCTTCGTTGTGACACCATATCCACAAATATGGGACGTTATCTCATATCTCTTCTCGAATAAAAATTACAGAAAGAAACGAGATTATTGTGCAAAGTATATTCTCGGAGGAAATGATGAAGTCTTCTGGTCCAAAAGTTTTACTTTCTGGAAAATTTCTGGATGAATAATTCTGAAATAATCCAATTTCCTATGGATACTTTGCAGAAAGAACGACAACCAAGAGAAGACTATTAGGAATTTTTGGAGTTAACAATCATTTTCTTGGGAGAGGTTCCTCCAGGAAATACATGGTTCCGTGACCCAGGAGCTTTCCATCACGCTCTATGGATAGCGAAGCTTCATATTGTTTGAAAATATATTTATTTAAAAATCAATTCAGTGTAGCTAACGAAGAAGAAATTGAAATGAGTGACATATGCATTTTTCTAATTACTATTTACGTAAAGGCGTGGATACGAGCTCCAATAGCAATGGAAACTCCACATCAAAATTTAGAATTTTTAAAAAACTGTATGCATATCGCTATACATTGATGAAAAAATAAGCATCGTATCAATAACAAATTTTGTAACCATCTATGGCATTTATTTTCTGAGGCAGCAGCACTAGCATTTTTTCCTAGCATTAATTTTTCGTACATAAATATATAAGTACTATATTGTAGACATAAGGAATTGTGAATATCTTCGTAAATATTGTAAATATCTTTGAAAATTCTGTAAATACCTTTGATATTAATGAATATATCAAACAAAAGTTATATTCGACGAAGTAAATATAACTGATAAAGAAAAAATTTTTTTAAATCCTATTTTCAAAATTTCAATATTGCGAATTTGTTTTTTACGATGATAAATTCAACGATTTATAGAAATGCATATTTGCGATATACTATAATGGAGAAAACCAAGTTTCAGAAATAAAAAAATTTCAAACTCGTGGCGCGTTTTCCCGTTGTTCGATCAATCTCAAATTTTGCATAGATTATTTATTTAGCCAATGTCACAATCCTAGAGAGTGTTTTCGAAAAAAAATTGGAAGTTCGAAAAATAAGGTCCACCCTATTGTAAGTCGAAATTAAATGTAAAATTTACTTTATATAATGAATTCATTTAAATAAATTACAAAATCATTAAATTCATAAACTAAGGATTAAAATGATTAAGAGAATAAAAAATGCGTAGATGGATAAAATTGAAAGATTATTAAGTAAATTTAAAATAGGTAGGTATATTAGAGTTATAATATAAAAATTAATAGAGAATGGTAGGCGAGCTCCTGTAATTGGGTCGAATTATTAGAACACGTTTGACCGTATCACTCACAAAGTTCCAAACGTGAAAATAGAGCATTACCACAAATGTAAACCATACTTTCCCCTTCGTCTTCGTTTCCAATACCTATGTCCTAGGGGGTGTCCGGAAAAAAATTCGGAAATTTTTTCGGCAAAATAAATAAGGTCCACTCTACTCTTTATGCTACTGACGTTTTGTCCGTACGCGGTGTTGCCACATCCCATGTTCCAGGCTATACTAGAGACGGTCGTGGATATTCGGAAGCGAAGTGACGCATTGCGTTTTTTAATGTGATGTATTTGTGCGAATTGTGCGAATATTTGTGCGATTGTGGTAACTGTAAAATCCTGTTAATACTTCCGATTGCATATTACAACTTCGAGAATATAGTTTCAAGGTATGGTATTGATTTATGCAAAATATTCTATGGTTTCAACCGGTTATACACGTTCCTCCCCTCAATTAAAGCTGGAGCTCTCGAAAGACGTCGATAAGGTAGACGGCAATAACGATCAGCAACAAGTCGCATAGACCGTCAGCGCTACTATGGAGAATCTCAGAGAAAATATATTGTAACACCTCCTTTAGGTCGGCCCGTATATTATTTCCCATCGATTGATGCAACTTCTAAGTGACTCGATCTAGAGCCTGGAAGTCGCGTACTTAAAAGTTTCCGTTGGCTGGTTTCGCAGCGAGAGTAGAGCCAACATTTGTTCTATCGTTGGCTTCAATTCCTTGCAGTTCACTTAAATCAAATTTCAAGGAAACTTAATCATAATTCCGCGCATCCAGCTCCTCCCGGTATTATCGCCAGGGGACAACGATCGCGCACCGCAACGAATTTCACATGCATTTCAACATTTCCCTTCGAACGAAGTCGAGCAACTTTTTTGCTCGAATGGCCATAACATTCATATGTTCTTTTTTGGTAATCTTTACTGATCCTAAGTATACCCATAATAATTCATTTAACAGCGATATAAGCATAGAAATTAATACGAAATACGGCGAACTCGTACGTTTATATTCGTTACAAAGAAAATTGTGTTACAGCAATAAATAAGACTCTTTAAGCTTCTATGCACGATTTTCTATATTAATATAAGTAAATGTTTACATTAATGTTCACAAAGTTCATTAGTAAAGTCCTTTACAATCATTTTTAGACATTGTTTAAGTACGAGTTTTCTATGCCGTGTAGTTGATTTTAATACACCAGAAGTAGCAAAGCTCAACGAATACCATCTTGAAATTTCTTTTTGCATTAAGTTCAAGCTATGCAGAAGAGATTCTGACAAAAAAAGCTACTACTATGTGCTATCCTGCCTGCCACAATTTGTTAAAGTTTTTTTTAACACCGTACGGTGGTGGACTGAATGGGCATTTTAGACGTTTAAAAAGCGATTATTGGTCAAGAAGAGGCAAGAAACGCTGCATTATATGCTTATCATAATGTTTAAGGCTGTAATTCCATTTGTTTTTCAATTATTTAGCTATGTTCTACCAATTCGACTATCTTGAAACATTGTTCTTGAACTTTTTGGCAGATGTTACTCAAAGGGTTGCCTACAACCCCCACACCTAAGAAAATAAACTTTTTTTTTACCCTTCGTAATTTGCTCACAATTGTGAAAAAATATATATGAAATGCAAGAGGTAGGTTCGAGTATTTTCGTCTTTTTCATCTTAATATCTTCATTAACAACCGAGAAAAAAAGATAAAGTTTCGGGTACTTACATCATATTACCCTTAAATGAGGAGTTAGCGACCTCAAATTTTGGGGGATTATCTTTCAACCTAAAAGCATTCGATAAAAGATATCGATAAAAATTATCGTGTGGGCCGCTGGACCATGCTTATCCTGATAGACCCTTTGCTACCAAAAGGTATTCAGTAAAGTCGCGTTTACTGTCCGCGATCGGATACGCGATCACTGTCCAGTGCCTACCACTTCCATTGTCATGCTATCCTTCCCTACGTTTGGCTTTCTTTTGAACTCTCGGCGCGGTCGGCGCGGTCGGCGCAGCCATAAAAAAATAATGTCGGTATGCGATCGCTGTCCGTGCAGAACACAGGCTGTTGGACAGTAAACGCGACTTTATTATATTAGATCTACTATGACAAGAACTTCCGTCTAATGACACAAGTAACTTACAATTAGTTGATAGCGACAGTGATATGAGCGAAGAATTAATATTATTATTATATTTTTATTTATTTTTATATTTGTTTATATAATTTATATAAAATCTTTTTACACAAATATTATTTTTAAAGACTCTACATATGTCAATATGTATGTTCTAACACAAAATTCGAATTGGTTTCAAGAATCGTAAAACGATCTATACCTAGATTGGCCATTAGGTATTCTTGTATAGCACGCGTAAATTCTATTTTCTTAAAAATTTCTTTATACTAACAATCGAGTGTTAAATTGATTGAAAAAATTACATGTAATTCAAATATTTTTCCAAAAATTTGTTTCGTGATTAAAATTACCATAAACTTGAAGATTGAGATTTCCTCTTTACAAGGACACCACATTCGTTGACATCGGTAGCCGCATCTGATGTGTAGGATTTCTTTCCACCTAGAGTGGCCATTCGGTCGGGCGTCGCGTAAAAAGTTCTGTCGCGTCGAGTCAACGGAGATTGACGTTAACGTGTACTTGCTTATCTATCCGTCTACCACGGACGGACATTATGATGGTCTTCTTCCGAGAAGATCCACGGCCTTGCATAATATTTTTCCCCCATTTGCCGACCAGCTTGCTACTTTTTCTCCGTTCTCTCGCGATTAGTTCTACGGCCTGCGTGAGAAACGATTCTGACGTTCCATCGATCACTGACCGCGCACAGATTACAGATAGGAAGGTGGTCCCGTGCGTTGTGGCACCGGCATCTATTTACCGATACCTCTCCGGACAAAGAGTAATTGCCAGCTTTGCAGGCTCTCTTGTCCTGTCATCAAAGCCTGCCTCGGCCAGAGACCGTGAATACTCTAATTTGTCTGCATGAAAGCGTTCTCTGGTTACCGTGAACGTGTGCGTCGCATAAATTCCTCGGCTTAGGAAGAACCTTCCAAAACTGGCTTTTTGTTAATCGAAAACGTAATCACGCGCCTGGCTTTCCGAGTTTATCGACTACTTTACAGTTTAGTTCGTAGCTTCTAAAAGGTAAACGATAATTAGAGCGACCATTTTCATGAGCGGATTCGCTTTTTTCGAAAAGAACATGCTTCGGAACTGAAACTCTGTTGTTGAGCGTTTGACTCGTGTACACAAATCAAAATGATTTTTTTGAAATTTTCTAATTAGAGAATAGTACATTTCTTCATAGTACAAAAAATAAAATTTCAATTTGTTTACTATGGGGTTGAAAATTGACACCAAATATTTTCTTCGGATAAGCTATCAAATGGCCGATTGAAAATTTAATTTGGTTTAGAGTCACTTTCGACCCCCATATCCGGCTACACCCTTTAGTGCTTTTGTTAGTTTTACTCGAAACGATCGCAAATCGGCTATTTGCGTAAGTTTTTAATTATTATTTTATTGAAGACTAGTTTAACAGCCCTACGTACAACATATCGACTTCGTTACTCGAAAACAGCTTCCCCTTGATTATATTGACCTCGCATTCAACGTATTCATACCTCTGTTTACATTTCGGAAGTGCATTCATATCTTGAAATAATTACCCATAATAATGTAGTTAACGAGATGGAGCAATATGAAATAATAACTATGCGAGCGTAACTTACAAGTGCACGAAGAACAGTAATTCCGGAGTTAGTAAGACAGACTATTGGTGAAAACTTCAAAATGGCGTCGACTGCCGTAACCAACAGTAATTGCCTATCAATTTGATATGAAAACTTTTTGATTTTTTATCAAATTTTTACGAAACGTTCATGGTTTTTCATCGGAAAAAGAAAATAATCATGAGGTCAATGTGTAATGATACGGGGTATTTTTTTATATTTTGCACTCCCCGATATCTCCATTATTTTTTCCAACACAAAAAATTGATTTTTTCTCGCACGGTTATTATTTTTTTCTTAAGTGTTCAAGGTCATCAACAGTTTTTTAAGTACTAACTTGGTGTTTTATCATGTGACATTGTAGCCACAACAAGACAAGTTCAACAACCCACGACACTGTGACCTTCAGATAAACTTGAACGCTAAAATTGCACTAGTTTAACGGAGATAGAAAAATCATTATTCTGTTTTGTACGAAATTGTAGTGCGTTTTCAAGGCATTTTCGGATATACAAAACAGAACGCTTTATCGAACGTTCGAGGTCTGTTAGAGAAAGCGAATGTAAAGTACGTACGGTGACTCTCCCACTAATATTCGGACACTGTTAAAAAGACGATAACTTTTTTATTATTGGACCATACGATTTAAACTTTTTTGAGAAGTTAGAATAATTGGTTTGCTACTCAACGTGACAAAATTTTTTGAAAAATTGCAAGTTGTCGGAATTGCAAAGAAAATACTAAAAGTTGTATTTTGCAACTTTTTTATGTGGGCTTATATGGAAAATTTAGAAAACACGTTTCGTAGATCTGTATCAATTAAATAGATGTTTAAAGATTGTAAAAATTTCAGTTTTTCAAGATTTTCGCCCTCTAACAGCAATACATTTTTTCCCCGTATCAACCCATTTCGATGAAACTTTGACAATGCTATAATTGACACAGATCTACAAAACGTATTTCTTAAATTTTCAATATAGGCCACATTAAAAAGTTGTAAAATGCAATTTTTAATATTTTCTATACAATTCCGACCAGTTGCAATTTTCGAAAAAATTTCTTTTCACAACATACAGTAAACTAATTGCTCTAACTTCTCAAAAAAGTTCAAATCGTATAGTCCAATATTAAAAAAGTTATCGTTTTCTTTAGAGTGTCCGAATATTAATGCGAGTCACTGTATGTAAAAGTCGTTCTTTACATATTTTCTGATATCGTAGATACCGCGTTATAAACTGTACTTTTTTGAAGAAGAACATTATGTAAAATATGTATGTTACATTACATTGAACACTTGCTATAAAATAAACATAATTCAATTTCGTAAAGAACATAAAGACAGATTATTCTACCTCCTTTAAACTGGAATTGTTAACGCTTTTGGTTGGCCTCTTGAAGATTTACCAGATCTCGTTGCGTTTGCAAGAGGTGTGCCGACTTAATTTAGTGTGAAGCTCGAATGATCACCTTCCGCATTGGAAAGAAATGAGTGAACTGGTTGTGTACGGTGCGTTTATGGACTTCAGAATGAACTAGTTGCGAGTGTATGTTATGTGGAGGTCGAAGGTGATGACGAATTAATTGATGCACATACTCTTAAAAATCTTAAAAGGACTTGCATGTTTTTAAGATGTTAGACCGACTAGTTTGCTAGAGAATGAGTAAACAAAAATTTTTGTTTAGATTGCAATTGGTAGAATCCATACAAAATTTAAAAAATGATGTTTTGTCAACTTTTTTATGTAAGCCTGTAACGATAATTTAAAAAATGCATTTTTTAGATTTCGGTAACTTATATACGCATACTAAAAGTTTTATCAAAATCGGGGAACACTGCAATGAGCTATGTACATGCGTTTAAAGATGAGAGCTCAAGGGTGAAAGTCGCAGATTTTCAGATTTGCTGTTCCATTATTCAAAATATTGTTTACATTATTAAATGTGTCGGGATCTAACCAATTACTAAACATTTAAACATTGTTTGAGGTATTATTATTAATTTCATATCCATAAAATGGAAAAAATCATATCTGTCATAAAATAGCTCCGAGTGCAAAGGGTTAAAGTTTGTTGCTCCAACATTAACCGATTCCGATCAAATTTTCAGTATGCATATAAGTTACCGAAATCTACAAAAAGCATATTTTAAATTATCGTTACACGCTCAGATAAAAAAATTGACAAAACTTCATTTTTTAAATTTTGTACGATTGCTACCAATTTCAAACTAAACTAAAATTTTTGTTTACTCATTTTCTAGCAAACTAGTCGGTCTAACATCTTAAAAACCTTCAAGCCCTTTGGACCAATTTTAAAAAAGTTATGCGATTTTTAAGAGTGTCCATGTAATATTGTCCCCTACTGAATATTATTTACGCTGAGGGCAGTCCTAGTTAGAGTGGTGATTAGCGCTCACCATTGCGTAGTGGAGGTGACTTTGAACGTGGAAAATACCATTATGGAAGACGATTTGGCTTGCACGTGTTTCGGGATGTTGTAAACGTGATAACTTTAGGATCATGACTCTGGGTCGGTCGGGTAATCGGTTGGTCGATCGAGGTAGCAATGACGGTGCGCCATTGTTTCCTTGACGCTATTCAATTTTCGTATACATCTGATGATCAGGTATGGGTCATCAATGCGAGCATCGGCATCCTCGTTAACAGGTATAATTATATTTTTCATTCAAGGTCATTTGGAGGTCACGGTGTTAAACGTCGTTGCAATCGTTGCAAATCTTAAAAAAACCAATGTTAACCCTTAGAACTCGAGTGGTGACTCAGAGACATTTAAGTATTGTATGTGGTGTTATATCAATTTCGTATCAATAAAATGAAAAAAAATTATATAGAATCGAATTATTGTAGGTCGGAAGAAATGTTTAATTTTCGAGTTAAAATAGCTCCGAATGCAAACAGTTAATAAGCGGATAAATATTGATGAATAATTTTTTGTTTTAACAAAAATAAGAAAATATTAACGAGTGCAGGATAAAAGAAACAGCCGGCACTTTCAGTAACTTGGAATGCAATATCTTGCTTAAAATCTTTCCAAATTTTAATATTCAAGATACTAGATTTACATTTGAATAGAATAATGAACAGAAATTATTTTTAAACAAATTAGGACATTTAAAATCGAGTTGCATAGCCGGATTTCTTCTTTGAGAATATACGACTTTGCTACTTAAACCACCCTTCTATACAGGGTGTTTGCGAAATCGTAGTACAACCGGACAAGGGGTGATTCTACAAGCAAAAACAAGTCGAAAAAAAGGAACAACATTTTTTCGTTTGGCAGCTCGTTTTCGAGAAAATCGAGTTTGAAAATGTAGCGAATACACGTGCTATTGCATAGGAATCGTCTGACGTGTCTGACCATGATTAACCAATTCTACTTTGTGCATATTCTAAAGCGCACGAACCTAACGTAACTTTAAACTTGATTTTACTGCCCGATTGTACTACGATTTCGTAAACACCCTGTATACGTGGCTCTAATAATTTCCGAGATATTCTACCAAATGTGGTTCTCATCGCAAACCTTGCGGACTTTTTTCATCCCTTCAACATGAACAATGGCCGCGACTAAAATGTGTCTACTATTTTAGCAGGAACTACGTCCTCGTAAAATTTCTTTAACACCAGAAGATATTACTTTGGGATTCATTTGACGTTAAATGAAAGAGAAGAACAACGATTTTTTAGTTTTATAAAGTGTGCGAATATTTGGTATTTAAGTTGCTGAAATCGCAACTATTTATACGAGAAATCTTGTAAGTAAAGATTTTTCATATTTCTGAAAATGATAGAGATATTTCAGGTGATCAATGTTATTTTAACTTTACGATTCTTAAGATTTTACCCAGTTTTCATACTGCCATTCTTGGCAGCACAAAGTATCTACGTTTTGCTAAAAATACATTAAGTTTTGACAAGATTAGCACTACCCGTACCACGACCGGACAAATGGCCGGTTTTACGTTCTTATTTGGTAATTATTGAAATCACGAAGATGCTCCCATCAGAAATTGTGCTTAAAATTCACCTTCGGAAACCAAAATTTTTTAAGCTTTTTTTGCATCCCTGTAGATTTTGGCGAGAAAATGCTGAAAATCCACGTATTACCGTTAGGAACTTACAGGTACAAAAGTTATGTGTGTTTAAAGTTCAACGATTTTAAGCATTTTTGATAGGTATGGGCGCCGTCATGTTGGTATATATCATGTTGGTATAGTGAGCGTCGCGCGTTGTCTAACAAGCGGAGCCGCTAGATGGCAGAACAAGCACATGGTGATGTTGATAACGTAGATTTGCAAGTGTAGTCGCCCCCTTGCACAAGAACCTAACCACAACTAACTTGAACTATACCTTCTCTTTGAGGTAATATCGATAACAGCTTGTTCCGGAATAAAGTATACTTGTAAAGTGTATTAGAAAATCGAATGACATCTCAAAAATAGCCTCTCTACGTTATCGACATAGCCGGGTGCTTGTCCTACATTTAGCGTCTCCGCTTGTTAGACGATGCGCAGCGCTGAGTACATATCAACATTGTGGCGCCTTTACCTGCCAAAAACGATTAAAATCGCAGAACTTTACACACGTATTACTTTTGAATCTAACATTCCTAACATTTTTCTCCAAAATCTGTAGGATTACATTAAAACACTTACTTTAATTTTTGGTTTACGTATGTGAAGTTCAGCCTGGAAACGTTTTAAATACATGTATGCGCTTAATACTATTATAAATGTGAGGTGTTATTAAGAAATTCGAAAATCGAAACATTGTCTTCGCTTGCTGGCATCTTTACAGACGCAGCGCGTGAACAAGTCCTTTTTGAAATAGAACTGAATACTATTAAAATATTTCCTTGCATTGCGCCGTGCGGGTATAGTTTGAAAAACAAACATATTTTACCAACTACCTGTAATGAAAGTTGCAACTATTATACATGATACAAGAAAGCAAAGAAATAAAATGTGTTCAGCGAGCGTTGATGGCATGGAATTTACCTATTTCAGAGGTTGCGCTACATTTTCCAGTAAATATCAACATTAAAAATTTAAATTATTTCGGGCAAGTCTATACTCGCAGCGTGCTTGTCGTTTTTCTCGTTGACCATATGAATCCTGTCCACACAATTATTATATTTCTACATGACATTTGTGTGCAATTTTATGAAGGTTTGAATCTTGGTGTGTATTTACTGCACTCTGTCGCAACTTGTATCATAGCCACGCATGCGTGATTCAGTCAGCCCTTACATCTCAATCGTTTTCTATCCTGACTCGCACTCTCACTTTCAATTTTCTTTGCACACGTTCGTAACACACGTTCGTCACATTCTCTCGACATGATCTTTGGCTTTTTGCCGTTTGATTTATCTTTTGCTTTGGAAACGATACAGATACCCTCCGTTATGCTTGAACTGTAGAAGCCGGGACAGTCGGCCACGACGAGCGAGGCTCCGGGGATTGCCGCCCGCTACGACTCTGCCAACACAACAACAACAAGACCGCTTCACGAGTCTAATTCCTAACCATCTAATTCGGTGGAAACTTGACTTAAGAGAAAATGGAAACTCCCGCACGCGTTAACTGCATGCTTCCACAACGTTTCTTTTTCCCACTGTTTCGACATTCTTTTATATTCTCCTCGTATCTCACAGTAAACAGTAACTTTTTAAACATGCAGTAATCATTTAAACATTAACACAATATACATTTTATGGCAAGTATGCTAATACGGTAAATGTACTTTTTGCTCACCAGTTAATACAGGCTGATTCAGCCAAGTGTGCCACGTAAAGTACATGTAAACTGTTTAGTATATGTATGAATAAAATGGTTGAAACGAAAATTGTCAGATTGCTCTTTTCCTTGCATAATCAGAAAATTTTGCCTTTCTCCTATAAATTTTTACCATTTTCCGATGTTATCCAGTAGATTTGGTCGAAAAGATGCAAGAAATATAAGGTTTCGATCCTGGAGGATCAATGGTTCAAAAGTTATAAATAATTATGGTTTAAAGTTGAGCGATCTCTAGTGTTTTTGAGAGGTTAGCGCCGCCATGTTGTATGTAGTGACGGTCACGCGCCACTTAACGAACGGAGCCGCTAGATGCCAAATTATTAATGATCGGCATTACCGCGTATATCGGCATTATCGGCATATATCAAGCAGTTTACATGTGAAAATGGCACACTTACATGAAACATGAAAACTAAATGTGTTTCCAAACGATGAAATTTAACATAATACTATTAGAAATATAATTTGACACAAGTAGTTTAAAAAATATTTAGGCAAACAAACACTTTTTATAAAGGTTTTCAGTGGGGTACTACTGTGAACAGTTTCCCGTTTTACCTAAAGTTATTTATTAAATGAATTATTAGTATTTAATAGAAGTATAAAAATTATGTATGCAATTAATATTTGTGTTGAAATCGTATGTAAATGCATACATTGCACAGTAACGTATTGTCCGTATTCAATATATGAAATTACATGAATTATACTATATGTCTGTGGATGTATAATTTCAATGTACATATGCATGAATCCTATTACATAAATACTGATTACTTAGTATGTATCATTTTAGATTGCTCATAGAATTACAATATAAATCTGTCAGGTGCATATGTATTGTAGTTAAATAAATGTTTGGTTAAAGTTCACTTTAGGGACCCAGAAATTTTTAACTTTGTTCTGTAATCCTGTAGATTTTGGGGAGAAAATTCCGAAAATCCAAGTTTTAATGTTAGGAATTGAGTAGTTCAAAAGTTACCGGTGTTTAAACTTGAGCGATCGTTGGCGTCTTTATATAGTGAGCGTCGTGCGTCGTCTAAAGAGCGCAGCCGCTAGATAGCACTACAAGCACGCGCTAATGTCGATAATGTAGAGTAATTAGAACATACATATTATCGAAGAGTAATTAGAACATACAGAATCGTATACAGGATTTCAAAGAAAAGTTATAGTCAAAGTAGGTAGATGGTTAGGTTGATGGTGGGCGGAGAGGGCCGACCGCCAGACTGGAGCGACTACACTTGGAAATCTAGGTCAGAGGTCAGCAAGGAGCTGCACACTCGGTCGATTTTCGAGGGCTACGCCTTCTTTCCTGGCCGCGCGTCTCGCTCCTCGTGACGGCTCTAGTTCGCAAGCCAGCTCAGGCGCGTGCCGTATGAATTGCGCGTGGCGCATTAGGATAACACCTATATCTATAGGTTTCAACATTACCACGGAGGTATTATTGTCAATGCGTTCTTTTGTCAGTGGTACCTCCTATAGGCCTATTCCACTATGTCGCATGATAATTTCGGGAAATTTTGACCAATGAACTCGGAAAATAAATTTGAAAAATTGTTCTTAATTTCATCGCCAAAATTTTATCACACGTGGAAAAACTTCTTTGTGGACGTTTGAAAGTACTTGGTAAATCAAAAATATTGAATGAAAGGTTGTACATCGCTGCTCGCATTACAGACGATAGAGAAGATGTCCAATCTTTCATTTGATATTTCTGATTTACCAAGAACGTCTAAACGTCTACGAAGAAGTTCTTCCACATCTAAATAAAATTTTGGCGATGAAATTAAGAACTATTTTTCAAATTTATCTTCCAAGTTTATTTGTCAAATTTATTTTCCGAAATTATCATGCGACATAGTGGAATAGGCCTACAAGGGATACTTGTGACAAAAAGAACACATATTGACAATAGTACCTCCGTGGTAATGTTGAAACTTATTGATACGGATACGCCCTAATACGCCATGCGCAATTCATACGGCACGCGCCTGAGCTGGCTCGAGAACTTGAGCCGTCACGGGGAGCGAGACGCACGGCTGGGAAAAGGAGGCGTAGCCCTCGAAAATCGGCCGAAATGTGCAACTCCTTGCCGACCTCTGATTTACGTTATCGACATCAGCGCATGCTTGTGGTGCCATCTAACGACTGCGCTCGTTAGACGATGCGCGACGCTCACTACATACCAACATGGTGGCGAATTTTAAACAGGCATAACTTTTTAACCAGTGGATTCCTCATGCTTGAATTTTCGGCATTTTATCGTAAAAATCTACAGGATTATATAAAAAAAGTTAAAAATTCCTGATTTCCTCAGGGGAAGTTTAACCAATATTTTCATCCTTTGAAATTAAATATAAAATTGTTTTTATAATAGCTTTTCAATAAACGGCGACTTCCAACTAAAACGAAAATACTTATTGTCAGAGCGATAACCTGGTGAAGGCATTAAAGAATTATCGAATTCGAATTCGCAGATCAGTTTAAACATGTTTAAACAATCATTAAAGGCGGGGAGGCACCACTTTTGCACCGTTTTTTGATGATATTTTTTAATTTATCTGAAAAAATAAGGATCCAGAGGAAAATCGAACTATACCACGCGATAGATACAAGGCGATAGAGCAGACTTTTATCTTGAGAAACCACCCTTTCAAGTTTCGAACGTCGACGTTTTTACCGAACCAGAAAGCAAAATATCATTGCACGACACGAGTCGCCGCCAGTGACGCTCACCACTAGAACAGGCCGCTTCGTATCCCGTCGAACGACCGCGCTAGTGGCAGAGCACCACTGGCGGCGACTCGTGTCGGGCGATGATATTTTGTTTTCTGATTCGGTAAAAACGTCGACGTTCGAAACTTGAAAGGGTAATTTCTCAAGATAAAAGTCTGCTCTATCGCGTGGTATAGTTCGATTTTCCTCTGGACCCTTATTTTTTCAGATGAATTAAAAAATATCATCAAAAAACGGTGCAAAAGTGGTGCCTCTCCGCCTTTAATGATTGTTTAAACATGTTTAAACAATCATAATGTATTAGTATTGCACATCACTGGATTCGGGAAAGTCTAGAGAATCTTTTGCTGTAAAGAACAATACAATATCTTTTATAATAACATCACAATATTTGGTCTTTTTTTCAAACTCGAATTTCTCAAAAACTGTGCGACTAGGAGAAAAATTAAAGACAGATTCGGAATCAGTGCGAAAAACTCTATACGAATCGCATAGTGAGAATCGAAACGTCAAAAAAAAGTTGAAATTTGTTGGACCGTCTTATCAGATAAAATGTTTGAAATGCTAGTTGAAAAATAAATAAGTAACTTGTTCTAAGGATTTTCCGTGTAAAACTATGTAAGAAATATATGTATATTTCTAAAAAATGTTTACAGAAGTACAAATTAAATCATAATCAAAAAGGTAATCATTTCATGATTAATCATTAATAAGGTAATCGCGAACATTGATTACAACCTCTGACTCCTTTCTTATTCATTAATCGATGATTAGTGGTTATTTAGTAATCATTAGCCACGATTAACAATTGGATTCTATATTAATCGTAATTTTCAATCATTAATCGGATTACATTTTGTCCAACTCTGTCGCAGATTCACGATTGTCACATATATCAATTAAAATAGCGAGTTTGATAATCGTTTTTAGACAATCAATTTGAATAGATAATAAATGTTTTAATTGTTTAAATAAACACTTTTATATTATAACACTCGTTGAATATATCGTCTAATATAACAACAGGAACGGCGATCCAAGTTTGTTTTACACACTAATTTACTTATACCAATTATGTCTATATTCAATTCTAAGAACGCCAAATAATAACAGAGAGTTAAAACAGTCAAGTCTAGTGAGTGCTCAAGCTATACAATAACTTTTAAGGACCTAGTAGGTATACTAATGACTTATGAAGTTAAAAGTTACGTTCACTGACTTTCCTGCCACCGGATGCGAGCATCAAAGCTCTAAAGTTCCTATTTTCCAAAATAATTACTGCGTAGAAGTATCTATTATAGATATATCTATAATATCCATTCAATCGCTAGGTGATTCATAATCAAAATTCTTTACATATTACAAAAGATTAGTAGCTCGCTGATAATGTTTATATAATTTATTTGAAGACAAATAAAATACTAATAAAGACATTAGCATAAAAAAAGTATATTTAAAGAAACTATAAAAATAAATATAATTTCATTTTTAAATTATGCCAAATGAGATGTATCTATAGAATTGTGTTAATGACATGCTAATTATGACAACAATTTAGTCACAACGAGATTTGTTTCAATTCGTCATCACATTGAATTTTTTATATTTATCTATTTTCTAAAGAAGTTAAACTATTTTCTATTGTACAATATAATAACTTGCCAAGAGCAATGGATGCTTTTAGTCAGTGTCACTAAAAACTGTGAAGGTGTCAAAAATAAAAAATTAACAGCAGGTTAAAATTAATCGAGGTAGCTAACAATATCTGACCAATAATGGTTCCATTTATTACATGAATGCGTATCATAGCCTCTAGATACATATTTTTCAATGTCATCCTTAAGGTGCGGAACAATTTATTTTATTTAATTGTTTAATTTATATTGTGCTCTTTAATAATTACCTGGGTACAAATAATTCTTATAATATATTTGGTTTACTACGTTTCTTTTAACTTTCTCTCTGTGTTTGGGGTGCAAATGCATCTAACCCAGGCTGGCAAAACCGGAAATAAAAAGTTAACAAGTGGAAAATTTCCTAGGATTTTTCTAGAAAAGCTATCTGTGATATATATCAAATTTTCGAGGTATTGCGTACTTATCTTTTAAAAATCAATAAAACTGCACAAATACTTATGAAGACAAATTTTATTTACATTCCGCACCAAAAAGTTGTGGTATCCAATGACACCCCTATACAATGTTAACATTAAAACAGCAGTATATAGAGAAGATTAATCTCGTAAAAATCTCATGTTAATCTCCGTATGTCGTCTTTATTATTAGTCAAAATATTTCTTTCGGTGGTTTTTTAGGTGGAACTGTGCTCGTGCAATTAACAATTGCATCATTTCTTTAAAAATAGATTTAAAAATAGGCAAAAAAATAGATTTTGAAAATATCTCGAGAACTAATAATTTTTTTGCCATGTTACCCTAATAATTTTTCACGTAGAATGAACAGAGGAATCGAATAATGCAAAAAAAAGGCAAGGACCTACGAATGTAGCGCTCTTCGAACCATTTACCTTTCTCCTTTGATATTTTTTCGTAAATGCATTAATAACGGAATTATGGCCTGAAGCAATTTGCGTGGAACACCCTGTAATTTCTAATGTTTTGTAACAGTAAATAACATAATGTGATATATCGTTGAATTCGTCTCTGAAAATGCTATCGTGGTATGACAAAAAAAATATGGTTCCCTTTAAAAAACTTACTTTGTTTTTGAAATCCCCCCTCCCTACCATCATAGTCCCGAAAAAATGACACCATATGATTGTTCCCTTCATACTGAACAATTCTTGTAAATAAATTTTTTGTAACTTCAGTGCGTCACGAGATATTTCCGTTCAAAGATAAACGAAATAAATCCTGTATGTGCATACGAGTGATGTTTATAGGTTACGTATATTTTGTTCGTTAAATTCTTTTTGCACGAGCTAGGAATCATCTCTATGGGTAAATATTGAATATATTCGAATGAGAAAAACAGCAGGTTCATATTTTTCAGCTATTGTTCCAACGTTCACAGTTGGATTATTTCTTTCCATATCCGCATCATTGTCTGTATGCAATGATTCTATACCAGTCGTAATGATTTAGACTACAAATTACGTTATTTTTGAATACAGATTACACTTCATACATAGAAAGTGAAATTTTGTAGTAGAACATTGACCTTGATATTTAAAATTTTCAAATACCGAGTATTTAATTTGAAATAATTGCTTTACATCATTATGAAAAGCATCATTATGAAAAGTAAAAAGCATGTATAATGTAGTATATTTTGCTGCATATTAATTATATTTTGTTTCCTTTTCAGTCAACGAGGCGACTCACAAGGGAAGATCCTCAACCCGCAAATTAAAAATATTATGGAACTTTCGGGATATGTAGTGGATATAATACATGTGTATATGACTTCTACAAGTTTTTTCTAATTACTTAAATAATTGACAAATCTTTTATCAAACGATCGTTCTATCGTTTATTAAAAGAAGCAACTTTTGTTTGAAAACTTTGTTCTAAGTTCTAAGAAAGTTAGAAAGAGTTTAACGGCCTTGTATACTATGATCTTGCATGACCTTAACAGAGTTTTCAGGCTTCATTTCTTAATATTGGTCAAGATCGAAAGAAATATGAACCACTCAAGTCTGCCGTACTGTTAAAGTCATGCTAAGGTCATAGTATACTAGGCCCTTGAACTTGTCGTGACGTAAGCAATAATATTATATACCAACAAATGTGTAATGCCATTTAAAAATGAAGGTGACGTTTACTTTTCATGAACAAATTTCTTTGTTGAATTTTTTTCTATTGCATTTTGTAGCCGACTGAAAACTAATTAATTTTGTTCCAAACATTTTTTATCTGGTTACCGGAAGTGCCCGAAAAATAGTGGCGACAGTTCTGCGGAACACCTCCATGTTCTAAATATTCATCATGTCGATTCCAACGGAAATTTCATTCTTGCTTTTATGATTTTAATCAGCGAGATTAATACATTGATATTTTAAAAATCTTTGATCTGTCCACTGCTTTAAAATGCATTTACTCATTTCTCCTATAAATTCATAAAATCCGCAATCTAATTATAACACAAAATCGAAGTTATGCGGATTTTCTCGTGTCAATTTTACTCCCTTGGGCGAATTTTAAATAGCAAAAAAGTTGCGCAATACATATTTATATATTCCCTACATATCCTGGAAGTTTCATAATTTTTTGAATGTGTAGACTGGCGAATTGCTCTCATGCTTGTCAGCAAAAATAACAAAACTGTCCACGTGTCACGTATCCGCAAGACAGATCTGATGATCTCAGCTATTAGGCAAACATTTATACGATGTTGGCGATCGCAGTCGACATTGTATTTTTACACGAGGCCTGCTAAAAATGTTGGCTATATTTTTATAAATATAATACAAGGTACAGAATGTGACATTCTTTGTATTATATTACCAATTGATAGATCCTGTGGCAAAAGTTATTTAATTATAAATGCAATATTTTAAAAAATTAAATCACTTATAATGTTTAACATATCGCGTAGAAAACCCTATTAAGTTACACATCGAAACGAATAACATTCTATCACTAGAAGTTAGGTCAACTAGATCCACTTTAAGCATGACATTTAAATACTGATTTTGTCATGGACGTGCTATCACAGAAACAGCTTTGTACTCGGCTAGTTTATTGTTTGAAGTAGATCATCTCCTGCCTCTTACAATAGGACTCCTATGTCCTATATGATAATAATTCTGGCTGATCTTTATCTTCGGAAATCAAATTTTTAAACTTTTTTTATGTAATCCTGTAGATGTTGGCGAGAAAATCTCGAAAGTCCAAGTTTTAATGTTAGGAATTCACTAGTTCAAAAGTTATGGGTGTTTCAAGTTCAGCGATTTTTACCGTTTTTGACACATAAGGGCGCCGCCATGTTGGTATGTAACGAGCGTCACGCGTCGTCTAATGAGCGGAGCTAGGTGGCAGCTCAAGCACATGTCGATAATGTAGAGCGGTTATCTTTGAGATGTTATTCGATTTCTAGTACACTTTATTCTGAGACACGCGCAGTGATTATCGAGCAGTAATAATAATAAAGTATACAGAATCTTAAGGGGAAGGTATAGTTAAAGTTCGTTGAGGCCGGCCCGATTATGCATGCCTATCTGCGTTATCGACATCACCATCTACTTGTGCTTCCATCTAGTGGCTCCGCTAGATAGCACTTATCTGTCCAAGACGCTTACAATCGCTCAAGTTTGAACACGCATAACTTTTAAACTACTGAATTCCTAACATTAAAACTTGGATTTTTGGTGTTTTTTCGTCAAAATCTACAGGATTACATAAAGGAAGTTAAAAATTTTGGTTTCCGGAGGTGAAGTTTAACCATAATTCTTCAGGGATATATATAAAAAATTAGAACTTTATGAGAAACAAATATAAAATTCACGTTTGGAATACGAAAACAGCACTACAGAAGCACCACTTCAGAAATACGCTTGCTTACGTTATACATATTTCCGCTTACTAGTACAAAAGTCAATTTGAAACAGGGAATAGTATGTGTGTGTGTGTGTGTTAGGACCCCTGACAATAATATTTTATATATTTTGAACTTTGTTAATAGCATTGTATAATAGCACACATGTATTTTCCTGTTTTAATATTAAGTAGGAACATACTAATCAACTAGGCAGATACTAGTTGTACTCGATATAATGTCACATATAAAACTTAATTTGAAAGAGAAAATACAATTTTTTTATTTATAACTTGTTTTGTGACATAATCGACTTTGAATGTTTGTTTGAAACAATTATAAGTAAATTAGTATTTAAAATTATTAGGTCGCGTGATTTTTAGACATTTCATATAACTTTGATAATCTAAACCTGCCCTAAGTTATCAGAATAATAAGTTATGGGCTAGTGTTTCATGAGATTTTTATTTTGATTCGACTTGTTTTATGTTCTCATTCATTCTACTATTCGTAATAAATCCTGAATAGAAATCTGCAAACTGATACTGATACATTAACTGTTGTTCCTGCAGGATGTAATACGTAATACGTAAGAAAACTGTAAGTAGTTTGTAATCAGGTGAGCAAAATGGTACATTGTCGTAATTGATTGAATTTACATCAGTTTGACAATAAATTGAAAATGTCAGTTTAATAAAAAAATGTGTAATTCAAATTTTATTACTCCAACGTGCATTTCTTTATAAATCATCATATGTTATATGGGTGAAGGTTAACTTCGTTGAACGCATTTCGAAAAATTTGATAAAAAATTCAATAGTTAGTATAATATAATAAATTGACTTTGATGCAACGTTCGGTTTATAGGAAAATACAAATTCGCGAGAAACTGTTTCACAATAAAACAGTTAAGGGCCAAGATTTTAGGAAAATCTACAAAAAGCAACTATCGAAATAGATATTAGAAAATTTGTACCAATTTTGTGATCGATCCTAGTTGTGAACTTGTGGTTGATTAAAAATTGGTTAAAATATCTGTTCACGAATGTTTTCAATTTTTATAGTCCCTAGTGTACATATAAATTTTATAATATTTGACGCGTTTCGCTTATTTTTATATGAAGATCAATCATCCTTCGATTGTACAGCGACTCTGTTACTACGGTGTAGAATTCAGTTTCAATTTCAAAATCAATATCTCGTGTGTCTATGTGGTTTCTAACTATTTTCGTAACGAAATACTTATTTTTCCAATATTCCACAACGACAGACAAAATAAAACTATTGGCTTGAATTGGTATGGTTACATAAATATATTATATGTAGATATCGTAGCAAAGTAGCTATCTAAGCGCAACGGAGGTGGTCGTTCCAAGTCAGTGCGTTTACCCCTTCCACTGGGGGCATAACTCCTATTCATTTATGGGACTTTCACCAACTTATTTCTGATTAAAATGGTACTAAACACGATATAATTTTAATTATATTTAGTGGTTTAATTAACGGTATGCAGCATGTTTTCGGCCACGCGGTCCGTATTTTTACATGCGTTTTTCTACGGCGCGGTCGACGCGGCCACAAAAAAATAGTATCCGATCCCGATCTATGTCACAGCACAGAACCGAGAATCGGCTTAGATAGCGACTTTACTGTAAATATGCGATACCAGGGAGGAAAGGTTGCGTCTCCGTAAAATCATGTCGGCATTCCATTCTCTCTCAAGTCATAAATCGATCAACGAGATCTAAGGACAATGTCGGATCCCTGGTAAACACGCGGGTGCTAGTTAGCCAACGGAATGTGAACCAAAAAAAGAGTAGAAATGTAAGAAATAATGGTGGTGTGCATGTGTACAGTCGAAGAGAGTTATCACTCACTCGGCGTTGGTTTCCGGGGTTGGTAGGTCGCCGATGGTCGTCAAGGTGAGGGTGGACCAGTACAGCGAGCCAAGGTACTTTCTGGTGAGGGTCGCATACTCGCCGGGTCTGTATGGGTAGACCCAGTCCCCTTGGAATCCTTCTGCCTCGCTGAGCAAGTAGTAAAAGCAGCCGAACCAGTGCGCCAGGATCAGTAGTATATGTATGAGATTCAGCACGCGCCACAAATTTGGGTAAACCGTCCGCGATTCCACCATATAATAATAGTTATAGACACGGTAAATCTTTAGGAACCTAGGAAACCTGAGCATGGGATTGGTGCCGAGGTACAATTGAAGAGGATCGAGCGGCAACAACGCCAGCAGGTCCAGTATGAACGATTTCGATTGGAGATAATGGCTGGCCAGTTTCTTGCTGTTGTAGACCATCAGGCCTTGCTCGAGGTATCCGGTGCGAAATTGCACGGCCACGTCCAGGAAGAAGACCAGGTCCGTGAAACCGTCACACGCGAACCATGCTGCCGGCGCCAGCGCCTGCAGTTCCGGTAAACTTTGCCGCACGATTAGAGTCCAGAGATTGTAAAGGACGCAGCCTGACAGAAGCATCAGCCAGTAGTAATAGAAATTCTCGTCAGGGTTGACCACAGTTTTCGGTGGCTTCTGCGGCCTCCTCCGGCGTCGCCCAGTGAAATCTTTATTGTCGGCCGCGTGCCCCTCTCCCTCGCCTGTGTCTAATGTCTCCTGGCTCTCCGGGATCTGTCTCGTTGAGAACCTCTTCAGAAAAGAGTCCTCACGCTTCAGCGGCGGTTTCTTCTGGATTGTCGATATCGCGGAAGACAGCTGCACCGTTGTCCGCAGTTTCATCCACCGCTGATTGCTCTTCGTTCTGAGAACAGAAAAACGAATAGATCGACAGTCAAGGACGAATGGAATAAGCACGCTTCAACGTACAAGCGATACAGACGAACAATCCAAAAATTTCTCGACGGTACGTTCTTGTATTCATATTCGAACTGAATATGTATACGAATACGAGTATACGTATTAGCATCTAATTGTAACGGAAAATGAAGAGAATGTTTACGTATATCGATTTTGACAAAATCCTGTTGTTTACTCGTAACTTAATAGTTACAAATCAAATCCTGACGTTTGCCACCTGTTACTTATTTGATCTTGAGAGTAGACATCTTCAAAGAAAACAAAAAAACTTGTAATTCTTATCTAATCAGTCGATAGTCATTTATGAATGCATGTTCATATCAGGCAGTGTCGCCAGAAACGACCAATACTGGTCGGTTTTACCTGTCCTCCTTTTCCCCTTCCACTAACCCATTTCACCACCATGAACACACTCCAACGTCCCCCACTAAGACCGTAGCCTGGAACGCAACGTGTCATATATTACTCTAGTCATGAGAGAGGAGGTAAATTGTATTCCCTCGATTTTCTCGATCTGGCGACACTGATATCAGGCAGGAAATGAGAGTGCTCACGCCCAGGGTCTTTTCTGCCACCACTTTTGTCGGTATAGACAGTGACAGAGCATATCTGGGTTTAGCATGGTATATACACGGGATGGGGGGCTGGTCCCGAGAGTGTGTGCAATGGACCCCTCCGAAGGACGGGCCCTTATCGCGGTCGGGGACCGCCTCGCCCTCGCCGGAGAGAGCAACAGGTTCGCGCTCCGGAACGGACGAGCGATGGGATCATCGGGGTCATCGGGCGATCGAGCTGGACTCGATCTTCTATTGAGTGACTCAGGGAGGAGGGAAACACAGTTGTCGTCACTGTGGTCCCTAATTCAAACAGAGTTCCTGGGTCCACCACGCAGTAATGTCTAGGGACGGCCGTGAGGGTTTAGCTGGTATACCTCTACGGGGGGAGTCCAACATAATCCCTTTCCTTCTCCAACGAGGGAGCAGGATATCCATAAAGCGGATTTCCCTCACGTTAAAAATAAAGGTTTAGCATGGAACAGAACCTATCCCATATTTAGCACGTTAAAAGTGTTCTGTCTCTGTCTATACAGTAATGTCTCATAAAGTCAATTCTCGGTTCTGTTTTGTGACATAGATTAGAACAAAACACTATTCTTTTGTGGCTTCGTCGATCGCGCCGAACGTAGAAAAGGACAGCATGTAAACATGGATCGCGCGGCCGAAGGCGCACCAAAAAATAGCGTATTTGTGATACGATACTAGTGCAACACTGAAACTTCTTTATTTTTTACTTATTTTTAATGAAATTTTACCAATATATTTGACATTTTTCTGGCTAAAGTGACACCAAACAAGATACAATTTGCCCCACATTGACTGTACATGTGAAGCATAATTTATAACTTATCATATATAATCATATATATACATAGCATATGTTTAAATAAACAACTTAACATCTCGAAAATTATGTTCTCAAAGAATTAGACTAGAATTTTGCAAATTAACGGAGCTATATGTAACAAATATTTCGAGAAAGGTTTGTATAAGAAAAAGTTGAAAATAAAGAAGTTAAAATCGCATTGGTATTTTAAACAATACAATAAATTTTGAATGTATGCCGACCGTCGCGGTCGCTGTTTCTCTTTCCTTTTCAATCACTACCCTCTTCTATATCCTAAATTTGCTCCATTCCGTCAATTAAACCACTAAATACAGTTAAAATTATAGCGTGTTTAGTGTCATTTTAATCAGAAAAACGCCACAAATAAGTTGGTGAAAGTCCCATAGAAAAATAATGAAAAAAAAAAATGAAGAAGTTTTGTAATTAGATTAGTAGTGGTTCACACCGATATCGGATTACGCGGCATATTTACACTGCTCGGCAGCTGCCGAGGCAGCTTCTCGGCCTCTCATGGGGTATGCCTAAAGTTACTTTTTTTTGAGGAAGTATTTTTTTCCTCAAAACGGGACATCTACAAAGTGATATAGAGGCGAAGTGATATAGAGCGGTCTCCTCCGCCGGACTTAGAATGGGACATTACTGTATTGACCAAAGGGTGGCAGAAAAGATCCCGGGCGTGAATACTCTCATTTCCTCTCTTTTCATACACATAATTTATTGATTTTGTAATCAATATTGTACTATAATTTCTCTCGAAACGAACAGCCAACAATCTGAATATATCTTTCTTGTTGATACTGTGACCTTCAGCCACGTGAATAGTTCTGTGACACGTATGAACATATATAGACATATTAACTAACTAATTAAATATTTGATAAGGCATTTTTCTTTTTTACAATGAATTCTATGAATCAGTTAGTGACTATGAATAGTTTCACAAAAAAATCGTAATACATCCGATATTTTACTTAACCAGTTTATATTATTTGATAATATTTTCTTAACTTTCTAGAAACAACCGTAGTTTGTACACGAAGGAAGCTGCTTGTCGTTTGCACCTTATGGTTGAGAAATGTTCTCGGTGCAAGAAAATTCCGTGAAGAATTTAATTTTAACGGCCTACACGTTCGTGAGATTCCAATAAATCATTGCAAAACTCTTCATGAGTTGACGTCTACACCATGTATGCATTATTTATGGAAAATTTAGTTTTGTGATTCGAATAAAATTTTATAAGTTCTATGCGATGTAATAGATTAGTATAAATTAATCGTAATGAAAGTTACAATAGTTTTACAGTTAGTATTATATCTTCATGAATTAAACAGTAATTATTACTAAAATATTTCACATAATATATTTTCTTATTAACTACTCTTATATTTGGGACAAAACGTTAATTATTTTGGGAATTACACAGTTAAAAGAAGAGCAAAAATAAACAGCATTGTAAAACTGCAATATTTTAGAATTTAGAAGATGAAATCTATTTTTAGTTTAAATATAGTTATCTGCCGGTAACGAAGTTCACTATTTAAAATTTTTATCGTTTACAGTATTCTGTTTCAGACACAGAAAATACACAAAAATATTTAGAAATGTAATCCCACTGCTTTCAATCTCTCCCGAATAAAATGCGGCTCGTTCGAAACTTGTGGTTGACGAACTGGTGCACTGCGCAGTGTACCGAATGGCCATTTTAAGTGAAAAAGCCGTCAAAAAATATTCTTCTTTGGGAATGTTTACTGACCCTAATTATATACCCATAATAATTCATTTAACAGCGATATAAGCATAGAAATCAATACGTGAAAACTTCGAACCATAATACGGCGAAATCGTACGTTTATATTCGTTACAAAGACAATTGTGTCAGAGCAATAAATAAGAATCTTTAAGCTTCTATGCACGATTTTGTATATTAATATAAGTAAATGTTTATATTAATGTTCACAAGGTTCGTTAGTGAAGTCCTTTACCTTTTAGTTTAGTCCATTTTTAGACATTGTTTATGTACCAGGTTTCTATGCCGTGTAGTTGACTTTAATATAGCAGAACCAGCAAAGCCCAACGAATACCATCTTGAAATTTTTTTTGCATTTGGTCCAAACTATACAGAAGAGATTATGACAAAAAAAAGCTACTACTATGTGCTATCCTGCCTGCCACAATTTTTTAAAGTTTTTTGTAACATCGTGCGGTGGTGGACTGAATGGGCATTATAGACATTTAAAAAGAGATTATTGATCAAGAAGAATAAGAAACGCTGATAAGAAACGCTGCACTATATGTTTATCATAATGTTATAAGGGTGTAATTTTATTTGTTTTTCAATTTAACTATTCTATTTAACTATATTCTACCAATCCGAATATCTTGAAACATTGTTCTTGAATTTTTTGGCAGGTCTCACTCAAAGGGTTGCCTACAATCCCCACCCCTAAGAAAATAAATTTTTTTTCTACCCTTCGTAATTTGCTCACAATTGTAACAAAAATTTATGAAATGCAAGAGGTAAGTTCGAGTATTTTCGTTTTCTTTTTTCATCTTAATATCTTTATTAACAACCGTGAAAAAAAGATAAAGTTTCGGGTTAGTAAGGGTATTTACCCTTGTATTACCCTTAAATGAGGGGTTAGCGACTTCAAATTTTGGGGGATTATCTTTCAATCTAAAAGCATTGTTTTACACACGATATCAATAAAAATTGTCGTGGGGGCCGCTGGATCATGCTTATCCTGATAGATCCATTGCTACTAAACGGTATATTAGTATATTAGATCTACTACGACAAGAACTTCCGTCTACTGACACTATATTATTACATTTAGATATTATTGTTATACTTATTTAATATTATTTAATTATATTTTATTTATTTTTGTTTATATAAATTATATAATATTTTTTTATATAAATATTATTTTTCAAGGCTCTACATATGTTAAATGTTATTTCATGTCCTAACACAAAATTCGAATTGGTTTCAAGAACTGTAAAACGATCTATGATTTTTTTTCACCTTGATTGGCCTTTTCACCTTAATTAGGTACTATAGCACGCGTAAGTTCAATTTTCTTAAAATTCCATTATATTGTCACGTCCGGTGGTTCAGCCATTAATAATCATTAATAAAATCAATCGTGTATAACATATATATTCTGAATTTCTTTTTGTACTTGCTCTACTAATGTTGCACGGGAATACAATACCAAATATTGTAATCACTAATTGATATTGAATTATACTACATTGCGAGCGACAGAATTGAAAAAATCTATGATATATTTCATAGTTGACTACATGGGATTGCTAACCCATGTCATTAATTCCAAGCTTAAACTAATTATGAATTTAGAACTTCATTGAACAAATTAAGAACACAGCGAAGTCTATTTTATTAAACAAAAGAAATGATTCGAAATATAATATGCGAGCGAATAACCAAACGAAACATTCGTTAAAACCTATTCATCACTGAAGAATATAAAAGATAATCCAGAAGAAACTGGAAAGGACACTACGTAGAAGAAATGGACAAAGAATCGATGAACAATAGACTGGTGACTAACTACCTAGGAGGATTCGTAGAGCCACTTAATCTAGCCAGGAGAATGATAAAAACGAATCGAAAATTATACATCCGGTCAAAATGCAAACGACAAATTAAGAAGAAAAGCGATTACGAAGAAGTGATTAATCTATTAAAATTAAGCTAGAACAATGGCAGAGATGGGCAATTTTTTATCTAAAATTTTCGAATAAAAGATAAACGAAAGTTATCTGTAAGATACTCTCCAGAAATTTCATTCGTCATCTGTAGTTCATCGAAGCTCGAAATAACTGCGTATCGCGTATTCAACGCCTCTAGCGGCGAGAAGTTATTCGAGAGGCACTATCTGTAAGATACATCTGAGAATTTTCAGTTTATCTTTCACGATTATTTGAGAGTCGGTGGCAGCGCCACCATGTATCCGTAAGATTTTGGCTACGATTTCAATGGAACGATTTCATCTCAACCGTGAGATTTATTCGAAGCTCGATGTAGTAAAATGATTTAATCGATTGTTTTATTCGTGGCGAGTATTTCTAAGAGATAAAAATCACATGTATCTTTATTCTTTATTTTTATTTGATTTGAAATAAAAATCACTGACATCTTCATCCGACGTTGCCACGTCGTAATACATACGTATTACGTACAGTGACTTTCATTAATATTCAATATTCGGACATTGTTAGAAGGACGATAACAATTGTTTAAACAAATAGATTTTTATTATTTAAACGGTTGTTTAAACAAATAAATTTTCATTATTTAAACACATGTTTAAACAAATGGATTTAAATTTAATTTAAAAATTTTTTTTGTGTACCTGTAAATACTGTAATCTAAAAAGAGTTCTTTATAAAATTGCAGAGCACCGATGATGAAACCCAATGACATTTCCATTTCTTCTAGACTTTTACTCATTGCAAAACGTGACGAAAATTGTTTAAATAATAATTGTTTAAACAATAACAATTTATTTGTTTAAACAATCGTTTAAGCAATTGTTATCGTCCTTCTAAGAGTGTCCGAATATTGAATATTAATGAAAGTCACTGTTCGTAGAACGTACGTATTATTACGACGTGGCAGAGTTAGACGTTATTCGAATGAAATTTCATTCGAATAATCCAGAGAATAAAAATTGCGAATAAAGTGACTTTATTCGAAATAACGAATAAATTTTTATTCGAATAAATTTTTATTCGAATGAATTTTTATTCAAATAACTCAGCGAATAAAAATTTATTCGAATAGCCCGGCGAATAAAAATTTATTCGTAAAGCTCAGCGAATAAAAATTTATTCGAATAGGCCAGCGAGCGAATAAAAGGTATCGAATGACATCGCGTCATCGACAACGACTCGACTCGACAATCACTAGCGGCGAGTATGTGTATGATTAAATGTGTGAGTATGTGTATGATTAAATGTGTGTGTGTCCCGAAATTATTTCGAATAATGAATAACGTTACAGATTTATTCGATTCTACTACTGCATTATTGTTTACCGAATAAAATCATTATTACATTCACGAATAAATCCTCATATTTTATGTATGTTTTTTTATTTCTTATTGCAAATAAAATGTGCTCAAAATCTAGAGACGGTTGCCATTATATAAATTTAGGCAGTTGCTTAGATAAAATTGATTACAATATAGAAAAAAAAGCGAATAAAAAGGCACAGATGGATTAAATTGAGTAACGTCCTCCTTTTTCGAAGTCGGTTAAAAAATAATGATCAATAGTATTGTACTGCTTGTGTTAAAAGAATCACTGTTTAGTTATGTATTGTATATGTCATCAATCGTCAACGTTAATCCATATCTCGTCTCGGTCTCAGCCTCAGGCCTCAGGGCCTCGAGTGTCGGCGTCGGTTCCTACCCATAAAGGCTGCCGGCGTGTGCCGTGCCGCCGTCACGGTTATTCTCGGTCTTTATTCGCTGCCGTCATTTAGAATAACGAATAACGAATAAAAGTCTTGGGATTTATTCGTGAATACCAAATAACGATTTATTCGTTATTCGCAAGCTACGAATAATTCTCGGCGAATAAAATCGTTATTCGTTATTCTCGAATAAATCCCGGGACTTTATTTGCTATTCCTAATTCGTTATTCGAAATAAGATTTGCCCAACACTGCGACGTGGCAATGTCGGATCAAAATCTCAGTTATTCGAAGTCAAATAAAAATAACGAATAAAGATACATGTGATTTTTATCTCTTTCAGTTACTCGTCACGAATTAAAGCGTCAAATAAATCGTCTGGCCAAATCGAGCTTCAAATAACGGATAAAGATGACAGACAAATCTCGCGCGACATCTGGATTCGAATATAATCCATAAGATTACGAATCTATTTCTTCCAATAAAATCTGACGGATACTCTGCGACCAAGTAACGACAAATACAACCATAAGATAGATCGTGGCGCTGTATTCGACTCTCAAATAAAAGTTGAAGATACCCAGAAAACTCTCGGAGAGACAAATGAATAAACTTTCCAAACCGAGCGCTCGAGAGCTAAAGATACAGACACATTATCGCGTTGCATTCGACTTCGAATGAATGACAAAAGATACAGGTTATTTTATCTAAAACTTATTTGAATAATTTTTTATTTAAATACTGTCCAACTCTGAACAATGGATTGATCGATCTATAATAGGGATGCTATTCTAAATCCATACGATTTTCTCTACCGTCAGTCATTCAGTCAGTATCAGAAATTCGTTCGAGATCTTTATACATATAGTTCATTGTCAGTTTGTTTTTGGATCGAAGTGAAGTTGAAAGTTAATCAAAAGCGTATATACCCGCCGGATCAATATCATCATCAACCCATCAAGTTGTGAAGTCAAAAGCAAAGTTGAAGGCGTCTCAACCTTTCGGGTCAACATCAATAACACCATCTTCTACAAAATCATCGACTTGATTCTCGAAGCGAGTCCATTTGTTCACTACCCTTAACCAAGCGTTATCATCCCTACGGTAAATACTAACAAATATTAATAAGGTTCTAATAACTCTATGTATCCGGTTGCATAGAATATATTTTGTTTATTTAAATCTAAATCGAAATCCTCAATTTCCCGAACCGAAGGCGATGAATGCAGGTAGATTCAAAACTGGGTTTTAACCACTATCTCAACTCTCAAAATTTATAGTACCTCTTTGAAACGTCCACCTTAGGACGTACAAAAATATTAATAATCGAGTGTTAAATTGATGATACTTCATCTATAAAAGATTACATGTAATTCTGAGATCTCCTTTGAGATCTCCTATTTACGACACCACATACGTTGATATCGGTAGCCGCATCTGATGTGTCGGATCTTTCCACCTAGAATGGCTATTCGGTACACTATGCACTGGTAGTGGGAGTCGCGAAGCAACAGCGGCGAAGAAATTGCCGGGGACTGCTGTAGATCGTGACGTTGCAGGAAGCAGAGAAAGCAAAGAAAATCACAAATTGTTGGTCGTGGATTTTCTCAGTGTCCAGGAATAGACTCCAATCTAGGCCGCGATCGTCCTGAAAAGTCCTATTTTACTACGTTTTTATTAGCTCGCTTTCTTGTCTGTCTGTCTGTCTGTCTGTTTGTCTGTTTGTCTGTCTTTCTATCGGTATTCCGGTTGGTCTGTCGCATTTTTATGGGTGGATCTTTGTTTAAACTAATTTCCCGATGAGTTAGAGACTTGAAACTTCAAACATAGCTCAGAACTAGGTGACAATGCAATACTTACTCGCTTTCTTGTGTGTCTGTTCGTCTAATAACGAGTTATTAATAAAAAACGAGCGTGTACTACGGACGCCGGACGGATTCCGGATCGGCTAATGCAACACCGGGCTCTCCGGGCCCTGTCCTCTGATTGGTCCATGTTAACCGTCGCACGGCGTGGCGTGAGTGTTCGGTAGTACGACGAAACGAAAAGGTTAGAAATACATGATTATGTTATGTTATGACAGGACGCATGCAATAGATAATTGATGCATGAATAGTTCACCTAAATCACTAACAATTTTATTGCACTGCAAATGATACACTTCTTACTATTACCTTGCGCTCTACGTTTTTCGTTTTAGATCTGACAAGTATTTTCACAGCTGTTAAAAATTCACAATCACAAATTTATTTTAAATAATGTTATTTATATTATTTTATACTTTTTAGTCCGTTTTTTAAACATGGTATTTTTATTTAAATAATTGTATACCTTTTTGTCCGTCTTAAAAACGTAGTTTTTAAAAAAATTTTTTTTTATTTAAATAATTTAATTATTAATTTTTTGTTTACGAGGCGTAACTTGCATTATGCGTAACAGCACATAGCTGTCGCAGCTTTATGAAAATAGCTACAATACATGCGCAGCAGTATGCTTCCGAATAATGCAAATTACGCCTCGTAAACGAAAAATAGGACCTTTGAGGGCGATCGTGGCGTAGATTGATCTTTTATCTAGCGCTTTTGACTACTGAAAAAGCCTATCTTTGCATTCTCGAGAAATGAGAAAGCGCATCCCGCAACTCTTGCAATCCTGGAAAAACGAGTCTATCCTCTTAAGGAATTATTAACGAAAAACACGCACCAGTCAGAGCGAGTTTACAAAAGAGCGTGGCGATGGCGTTGGGCAAGCCGGAATCCGCCCACTGTAGCCGCGTTATAATTGGTCCTTACCTTTCGTTAATCACTCTTAAACAAAGCCGCGGAGAGCAGTTTTGCAAAGGAAAAAGTTACTTCAAATGATCCCAGGAATCGCTATTTTCAAGGAAGTACAACATTTTTGGGCACCCTATACAGTATGGTATCGAAAATGATGTAATACAATATCTGATATATTATTCATATAAATCAAAATGTAACACTAACTATGAAACCACTTAATATTACCCTTTATTTGATTTCAAACCTAGTATTACGTTAATTAGTCTGTGACTATTTATATAAATGAATGAAAAACTGTGCTGAAGGTTGCATAAATAAATTCTACACGTGTAAAATACTTTCTAGTATTCTGTTTTATAATTATAGAACTATAAAATGTGTAATATTCTAGTAAGTATATTGAATTATACTTTTATGGAATTATACTGAATATTATTCATATATGCATCAAAGAATTGGTAATTTTCAAGATTATGGTATAGAAATACAGAATTGGGCATTTGATAACACGTCAATGGAAGATAGGATCTATTACATTTGGTAAAATAAGAAAATATGTTTAAAATAAGAAAATAATTAAGAAGTAAAAATATTCAATTTTTACAATAATTTCTCAGATCGAACATGCCTGAAAGTTTAAACACAACTGATACGAGCCAGAATTAACAAATCAGCTAAGTTTCATTTCTTACTGTGATCATTTCTTTTTACGTCGCACATTAAAGTTTTCTTTATTCAAACAACCTTTTTGTCTTCTATGGTACAAACTACGCTTGGATCAACACAATTAGGTGAATTAAATACAAGCATTTGGTACCGTGTGTAAGGAACCGTACGTTCTCCAAGAAATTTATAGACATCCCGGAAGAGCACAAGCATAGCTCTTCCTAATGCTGTTTTTAAACGCTGACAAATAGTTTCAATGCAAACAATGTTCCCTATTGAAAACAGGAAATGCCGTAATTAGGATACAACTTATTAGGAAATTGACGATAGGGATCCATTATTTCTCGTGTATATATAGATACACGAACTGTTTGTCACTGAAAGAGATCTCGGCTTACTGCTATAGATTATGCAATATGTTTCACATACTTCTACCGGGATGCATCGTGCAAACCGATTAAACAATCAAATAATGGTACGCGTTGTATGTTTTAGATCCCCGGATCGCTTTAGGAAGCCTCGTCGGACGCTTTACATACCACGTCCATGCATGGTATACAGATCACGCATCACAAATCTTCTTGCATCACGTTCTACAGTTTCTCCTATGGACATATTATGTCATACGCGTACGTACACATGTATGCATAAATATATCTATGCTTATTACAAACAGGCAGTCCTACTTTCGTTCCATTCACCGAAAACCCACTGAAAGGAAAGAAACACACCATTCTTCACAGAGGCGATCGACGTCACTTCGTTAGAATCGTTGCTGTGATCTTTACGATCATTAATACGTACATAGCATACAAGTATATAGATATAGTATATGTATATACAATATCTAGTTCTATGTAACAGAGATGGTAAGGTGATTCTTGCTTGAAATAAGAAGTGAGCGAGAATCAGGTAAGATCAGTTCAGAATCAGAGCGTCAGTTGGATGAGAGGCAGACAGACAGCAGACAGCAGACAGACAGACAGACAAACCGATAGACCGACAGACAAACAGACAGACAGACAGACAAACCGATAGACCGACAGACCGACAGACCGACAGACTGACAGACAGGTATAGACAAACAGACAGAGAGACAGAAACACTGAGATAGAGAGAGAGAGAGAGAGAGAGAGTGGAAACTAAAAGTAAACTTTCTGTATACCACTACGCATTCTTTAATCGTTAATACACCTATGTCAAGTATATCGTTATGTTGAGCCCAGTATACCAGGATTGTATGCAAATGCATCTAAGTATTGTACATGTGTGTTTGTGTTCGAGTATACGTTAGTGTTTGCGGCAACTGCTGTGTGTGAAAAGTGATGTGATTTTATCTAGTGGATAAAAGACAATCGGAAATCAGTGGTCCTTCTCTAGTTAAACTAGTTGGTAAGGGGAAGCAGATGCGACTAATAGTGTCAAGCATCAGCATTCATTCGATAGTGTAATATTGTTACATTAAGTAATTCTTACATACCTGCCCCTTGATTCAAGGTAAACTTAATCGAACTTTTAGGAAATTGCCAGAGCATATAACTCAAAAGAAACATATTTGAAATTTACATGTTAATAAAGAAATTTCGGCTAAACTTCACTTTAGCGACCCTAAAATGTTGAACTTCTTTTTATATAATCTTGTAGGTTTTGACGAGAAAATGCCGAAAATCCAAGTTTTAATGTTAGAAATTCACTGGTTCAAAAGTTATACGTGTTTAAAGTTGAGCGATTTTAAGCATTTTGGATAGGTAAGGGCGCCGCCATGTTGATATGTACTTAACTTGGGTCACTGCTCATGCCCAGGGTCTTTTCTGCCACCACTTTTGTCAATATACAGGGTAGTTCTAGGAATTGGAACAAGTTACTGCTCTTCTTTAAGTGAAAATAGAAAAAAATGATAGTCCTAACTTCCTATGACCTTATTACCACGCTTATATTAGCTTGCCGAATTGTTGTTGTATGCATCAAATCTTGTAATCGAATTTTAAACCACTTCCCGATGAGCTAGAGACTTGAAACTTTAAACATAACTCAGAACTGGGTGACAATGCAATATTTAAAAAAAATTTTTTAAAAAAGCCTATGCGTTTAGGAGATATAAATTATTAATAAATTTAACCTTGCACTCCCCCGCGCGTGACGTCATCGCGTTCAGCGTCCCCACTCTACTACGTATTCCCACTCTGACTCATCCCCACTCCACTGACCCGGTTCACACCGATGGAGATCAGTGTGCGTTCAAGCTCCGTGCGGTGTATACATAGTTACTACGTATTATTATACTATAATGTTTGTTTACCAAGCGAAAGAACAGTTACACCGAGATTCTCCGTCAACCTTTATCTTTGACATTTTACCACGGCGTCTCGATATGATGCGGTCGCAATACCGTCTGAAATTTACTACATGTCTGTGTTATAATCTCATAAAAAAAATATATAAAAAACTTTTTTTACCACGCTTATATTAGCTTGCCGAGTTGTTGTCGTTGTCGATATTGTCGTTGTTGTATGCGTCAAATCTTGAAATCGAATTTTAAACCACTTTCCGATGAGCTAGAGACTTGAAATTTTAAACATAGCTCAGAACTGAGTAACAATGCAATATTAAAAAATAAAAAAGACTAAAAAGTAGAAAATAAAAAAATATATAAAAAAAACTTTTTAAAAACCACGCTTATATTAAAGTGTACTAAAAAGGAGAAAATAATTTTTTTAAACATTAGCGACAATAAATAAAAGCGTGGAGCGCCCACGAAGATTGCGTCAATATAGTTTAGCGCTCCACGCTTTTTTTATTGTCGCTAATGTCTAAAAAAATTATTTTCTCCTTTTTAGTGCATTTTAATATAAGCGTGGTTTTTAAAAAGTTTTTTTATATATTTTTTTATTTTTTATGTGGATGTACCGATGCACCCGCCAGGTGCAATTGCACGTTATTCTTTAATGCTACCCAATTTTTTTGTGAAACCAATGGATCCCTTTTACTACCCTACGTATAAAAGTAAATTAACCTAAAGTCATCGAAATGCCAATACTTCACGAAATATTTGACATTTTGTGTCAGAAACGTAATTTACTACAATCCAAACTCTTGATACGAATTGTAAGAACTAATGCCGTGTTTACTCTGACACAAAATTGTCAAATATCTCGTGAAGTATTCACATTTCAATGACCTTGAGTTAGTACTTGTATACCTAGGATAATAAAAGGGATAGGTTGGTTTAACGAAATAATTGGATTGCATTACAGAATAACGTGCAATTGCACCTGACGTGTGCATCGGTGCACACATACATAACAAATAAGGTCATAGGAAATTAGGACGTATTATGACATATGATTTTTTCCTTTAAAAAAGAGCAGTAACTCTTTTGTCCCAGTTCCCAGAATCACCCTGTAAACAGAGATAGAGCATACACAGGTTTAACATGGAACAGAAGCTATACCCGTATTTAGCATTAAAAGTGGGTATAGGTTCTGTTCCATGCTAAATCTTAGTATGCTCCGTCTCTGTCTCTACTGACAAAAGTGGTGGCAGAAAATTCCGCGAGTGTGAGCACTCTCGTATTCTCTCTGTGCAGGGTGTTTCAAAATTATATGTCATGACCACTATAGCGTGATTCTGCACCTCTGGATCGGTGGATATCTGTTACAAAAATGAACAGCAAAATTGACCTTGACATTGAATCCCAAGGTCAAAATTGTTTTTTATATCATGGTATAGTACTCATGACAACGAACAAAAGTCTCAAAGGAACCATGTGTCTCATGTCAACCGTTCCCTTAGAAAACGACTTTAAAGTTTCGTAAACTATTTATTTTATTTCATATGTCTACAAGGTGTCCCAAGATGGTATAAACGTGGAGGGGATGATGAAATTCTTTTTATTTGTCTCCTCCTTCCCGAGAAATTCCAGTTTGAAAATTCGGCGAATACTGCTATTGAATAATAGGAATCGTCTGACGCGTCTGTTCATGACCGACCCACCCTACTTCTTAAGAACGCTAGGCACGCGAACTTGACGGATTGTTAGTCAATTTTTTCGAAAACGACGCGTCAAATGAAAAAATTTATTGTATATTTTCAACTTATTTTCCCGTGTAGAGTCATACCCTCCACGTTTATACAATTTTAAGACACCCTGTAAACATATGGGATAAAATAGTTGGCGAATCTCTAGTCGTTTTTTAAGAGAACGTTTGAAATATATGAGAAATATAGAGTTCCTTTGAGGCTTTTGTTCGTCGCGATAAGCACTATAGAATGTAATAAAAAACAACTTTGACCTAGGAGTCAATTTTGCGGTCCATTTTTGTAACAAATCTCCATTTATCTCGAGGTGCAGAACCACGCTATAGTGGTCACCACATATAATTTTGAAATACCCTGTAATGTGTGTACATGCCAATGCACATACATCAACACATGAGATACATACCAACATGGCGGCGCCCTTACCTGTGAAATACGCTAAAATCGTTCAACACGCATCCTTCATCCATTAAACACGCATAACTTTTGAACCAGTGAATTCCTAACGTTAAAACTTGAATTTTCGGCATTTTCTCGTCAAAATCTATAAGATTACATAAAAAAAGTATAAACGTTTGGGTACCTAAGGTAAAGTTCAACCGAAATTTCAACTAATCAGTTCCAGTAAATTAAACGAAAGATAAAACGATATTAAGTACCATTGAGTCCTATATCACGTTATTAATCATCTTATCATAAATCTGTATATTCTACACATGCATAAAGGACTCCGCTGTAGTGCTAAATAGTAACAAGAATAGTTAATCCTAATTAATTATTTCGTCAATTTGTTATAAAAAAGTGTAGAAAAAGTTAGAATCTTTGAAATCTTTATTCAAACGTAAAGTGTCCCAAGTCAAGCTGTTGTAACATCGTGAGAAAAATCATATAACAATCATATAACAATTTTCATTTCTGTAAATTGCTTCTCTTCGACATTATTTTTGTAATAAAAAGCAAACGGAAAGGCAATCATTTTTTCTTTAAAATTTTACTAATATTAATATCTCTACATCATTCGAAAAATTGTTTTCATGATTGAAATTACCAACAATTTCATGGTTGATATTATATTCATTTTACACCAGGCATGCACAGCTCGTAGTTCTAAGAGCGGCTCGTGAGCGGCTCCTTTGCAGTTCTCCCCACCTTACGTGTGCCAGCCAGCTCCGACCTGGCTCACGAGCCGAGTCGAGAACTCCCGCTCCCAAATCGTAAAGCTGTGCATGCCTGCTTTACACCGACCTCTGAAATATACAATTTTTTGTTACACATTGTCATTGCATCATATTTTATATGAAAGATGTGATAAAAAAACGCTTACTTTTGCATCGAGGAAAAGGGATACCTGTACTATACAAAACCATATGGCTGCTCTTTTCCTTGAAGAAGATGCAAGAAATCCAAGTTTTGATTCTGGAGGATCAATGTTTCAAAAGTCATAAGTGTGTAAGTTTAATTTTGAGCGATTTACAGTGTTTTTAACAGGTTAGCGCCGCCGTTTTGTGTAGTGACGTGAGTCAAAAACATTGGAAATCGCTCAACTTTAAACATTTATAACTTTTGAACCATTGATCCTCCAGGATCGAAACTTGGATTTCTCACATCTTCTTGTCCGAATTTACTTGGTAACATAGGAAAAAGGCAAAAATTTATAGGGGAAAGGCAAAAATTTGTAGGAGAAAGGCAAAAATTTCTGGTTACGCAAAGAAAAGTTTACCCAGCCATATTATAGTTCAGGTCTGGGCAACTAGTGCTCAAAGTCGATAACATAAAATCGATTATGGTAACGGCGGATGCTGATGGATGACAGTAGGCGCTATGATTGAGATTACTCAATCTACGCATGGACATAACAACCGTGTAAAAATTGTACATACGCACACAGAAAGGGATTTCTGTATTTTTATAGGTCTATTAAGAAGTCTAATGTAGAACATTTAGCGATTATTCGATTTAATTGTTTAAAATGTTTCATAAGAATTCAGGGATAACTTTTAATCGGAAACTCTCTAAGTTTCTTTGCAACTACATTTCGATATCAAAGTCTACACTTCTTGCATTCCAATTTTTCATGCAGACGACATTGTGCTCCTTAGACATTCTGAATACGTTACAAACTTCCAAACGAACGATTCTGGTTTCACCTCCTACAAGTTAGCCCCCCACTTATTGAATTAAATAATTTCGACAATTGTGCTGAGTTGTGCTAAGTTTGTGCTACATTGTGCTCGAATATTATAACCATAATATAAAAAATAAAACTAAAAATTGAGAAAAACGATTTTTTGACTAGCCTCTCACTTTTCATTTTTTTCAATTTTTACCACGTTTTTATTAGCTCGCTTTCTTGTCTGTCTGTCTGTCTATCTGTTGGGAGACAAATTTTGCAAGTGATTTTAAACTAACTTCCTGATGAGCTA
>CM052260.1:573981-590289 GCA_028455795.1 Lasioglossum marginatum | reverse complement strand
CATAGAAGAAAGTGCAAACGGCGAGGCGGCGCTGTGCTGGGCCGGCGGAGCGGCAGTCTAATGTACGCACTTTTCCGCGGCGATACGTAGGCGTGCTGGCGCTGTGCCGCTGCAGGTATAGTGTGCGCATCCCTATTGAAACTCATAGTTTGTGCAAACGGCGAGGCGGCGCTGTGCTGGGCCGGCGGAACGGCGGTCTAGTGTGCAAAGGCCACGTAAATGGTCACGTTCATTTTAAGTAAATTTTAAAATGAATTTCCGGAAAAACAATCATCTTAATGGATTGTATAAATATGTTTTAGAGAAATCGCGTGTATAGATACGTTATATGAAGAAGCAGAAAAATCTATACGGGTTAATATTGTATTTCCAATATCTGCACACTTTGTGTTAGTAATCATAAGGAAGGTTTTGTTTAGCTAGCACCTCGAATCGCAATATTGTGCGCCGCACCATGTAATGGAGGGTGAGACGTGTTGGTCAGCCGTGTCTAAACTTCTAAACACAAGATAAGTGGTCGGGTGCCGATCACCAACACGAACGCCGAGCGCTGTCGCCGACGCTCACGCATGGACCGAATTCCCTATAGTACATAGTACCAAAAGCTTTTCGCGAATACTTCGAAAACTAAGACTGAGCAGCGGTAACATGTAGAATTATGAGTTCTACAACCTATTTGAGTTTCATCAAAATCGGTGAGGTGCACTCTTTTCTGCATAATTACCTCTGTTGCTTCTAAACAACGCATTCTTTGTCCTTCACGGAGAAGTCAGAGTGAACTTGCAAAAGGTAATCGACTTGTCAATTAGATTTGGACAAAGTCTCATCAAAATCGCAGCCTTACAGATTGTGTTGTCTTTCTAATTGTAAGCAGGAAAAAGTTGAAGTTGAACAGGCTGGCTGTGTGTTGTATATTAGTCTTGACGTGAGTGTGTACGTGTATGCGTATGCTTGTGTTTGTATAGGTGAAAGTGTAGTTCAGAGGTTACTGTCCATATCGAGCAATGACCGGAATACCTCTTGATCTTGCGTAGTGAGGAGTATAGCGCCATGACGGCGCGTACGTTACTCCATTTTTGCGAACCCCTCGTACTACGGGGTCTCCTGGCCGCAGCTGGTATCTCGGTATCGAGGCCATTGCTCTCCAAGGACTCCGAGGTCGTTGATGTTGTGCTCAGTTCCAGGGCATCCTTCGCTAAGGACCCTCCGTAGTTCGAAGAAGTGCCTGGACGATACAGCTCCGATAACCTGCGAAGAAGACAGAACCCCGACGGGTTGCCTCTCTCACTCTCGCTGTCTTTCTCTCTCCCTCTCGCTCTCGCTCTCGATTCACCCATTCGTTCGACGCGTCGCGTCGCGACGCTCGGTCCTTCAGGAGTTCCTCCCCTTTCACCACCATCAGTACCATCACCTCTCATTGTCAAACGCCATTCTATCATTTCACACTTTAAATTCTCGTTTCTTGTTCTTTGTTTTTCGTTCTACCCTCCCCTTTCAAGCATCCTCGCTGCATGCTCATTCGTTTACATATGCGAACTTATACTTCACCCAGGCTCGCTCACTGTATGCTGATGGCGGTACGATGTTATGCAAACAAGCATGATTGATCTTTTAAAACGATAACCTGTTACATGGAGCGTATGTATAAATGTTACGTATCGATCCCACTCTGGAAACAGTTCTACAATCAACTCGGCGATTACTCTTCCAATAGCAACTGTTTGTACTCTCAAGAGGTTACTATAACTCGCATAAGCTTACTTTTAAGACGACACGGACATTTGAGTTTCTTTTGAAAGTCACTTCGTGTTGACGCGGAGCATAAACTTTCCATTCAGGCTATTTTTATAATTTTCTATGAAATCAAAAGTCATTTGTCTCTCTAATTATACGGGTAGAAAGGAAAAGAAAATTCTGACTAATTGTTCCATAAAATAACAATTGCTGCACCTACTCTATCCAAAATTTCTTTCACAAGTTTTGACAATTTCATTATGTTTCATGTAACTGATCTTTTGTGTTAAATATGTTAAATACACTCCGTGAGAATACTACATGTATATCTGTACCAGAAAATAATTATAAGTGTGTTACTGGCAGTGATTGTTTAAAAGAGTTTGTTTCTTAAGTTACCTTTTTGCAAACATGGAAATAAAATTTGATTACCATGTCATTTATTTTTAGATAAAAAATTATCTCAGGCCTCCAGGCGAATCGTAAATAAAATTGTACTTGCAAGCTATCTGCTTATTTTATTACATTCTAAAGTTCACACACAGGCACATATTCGCAAAAAGTAATAACATTTTATGTTCTATAAAAGAGATAACGTAGTTTTTTCTTACTGTGCCTTTAGTACCGCAGTACCGCTGGTACCTTTAGTAAAATTACAATATATAAACCATAAGGGAAAGGTTAATAAAATTGTGGTAATTAATAGCTGAATATTTGTGTGGTTACTGCATACATTGAATGAAAAATTCCACATCTGCCCAATATTTTTTTCATAGTCGGTCACATTTTAACCATGCTAATTTCTTTCTCTCGTTGACAACTCTTTCTCTCAAGTAAAACAAAGAAGGTCAGAATCCGAAGTAAAAGGGAATGAACTTGGAAACTTGGGAACTTGGAAACTTCACCTTAAGGACCCAGAAATTCTTAACTTCTTTTTATGCAATCCTGTAGATTTTGTAGAGAAATTGCCAAAAATCCAAGTGTTAATGTTGGAAATTTACTGGGTTTACTTTACAAAAGTTATGTTAATGTTATTCGATTTCCTAGTACACTTTACAAGTACACTTTATTCCGAGATAAGCTGTCATCGAACAGTAATTAAAATATATCGAAAATCCAAGTTTTAATGTTAGCAATTCAGTAATTCAAAAGTTACGAGTGTTTAAAGTTGAGCGATTCTAAGCGGTTTTAACAGGTGAGAGCGCCGTCATGTTGGTATGTACTGTGACGTTGCAAGGTTGCGACGTCACTTCTCTGTTCGGAAACGATCAAGAAACTGTATTACGGGTGAACCGGACCGACCTTTAGCGATACCGAGAATCACCCGCAGACAAAAGCGCTCCTAAAGGAAAATCTTCCGAAAACGAACGTCGCGCCTAATGCCATCTTTTGCACGCGCCGAGTAACGTTACAGGGACGTGCCTAGGGCACCGCCGAGTCGCACTAGCACCGAAGGGGCGCCCCGCTCAAGCGATCGACGCAACGAGAAAAGATTGGCGAAGGAAGAGAAATCAATTCGGATCCGGAACAAATTAGATACCGCTGACACGCACGGACGCAGGAACCCGGAGGCATCAGGCGGGAAAATGAGATCCGCTTACTGAACATCACGACTTTTTGGTGGTCCGGCTGTGGTCTCATCCCGCCTACAACGGATCTCGGCAGGGGTGGCGTGAAAGCTTGTACGAAAGAAGCAACGTATTAGACAATTTTGGTGACAACACAGGTCCGAGACCCGAGGACCTTTTCCGAGCGTACGATCCTGCGAGGCGCGCCAATTAGGAAATTCGGCAGTGCAAACAGGATGGGGGAAACTAGAATCGATGCGTCCCGTCGATGCGGATCGAGGAATCACTGTCGCGCCCGCTCCCGAAAAGGAAGCATCTTCTTGTTCTCGCGTTCCCGCTAGTTCTCGAGTCACGACAAGTTTCGCGTCGCGGGTGGGTTTTCGTGAATGACCAGCTCTCGCACGATTATTCTCGAGGCGGTAGCGCTGACCGAGGAGTACAGAAGCAAGGCCCCAGACGAAAGAGCGACAACGGTAAGTCGATCCAGTGATTTCTCGTTCTCGTTTTCACGGCTGGCTCGTAATTTTGGTGCGAGGACGAAACGTGGGCGTCTCGTCCTCGAAATGTTGAGCTCGCGTCGTCTTGCCGACGGTTTGAGTTTCGTGAGAGTAGTTCCCGTAATTCGGAAATCGGAGGCCTTCCTCGGGAGTCGCGTCGAAATTGAATCAGCTCGTTGTCGTAACCATTGTAACGCGGAGATCAATTACGAAGCGTGAACGAATTCGTCTGCGAAGCCGCGGCGGTCTACGTGTCCTTCGCGCCCATACGGCCGTGGATTATTCATCTCGCACGACGGATTGTTCTCGTCCGAGGCGATCGCGACGGTCACAGATAACGTGCGTCGGTCACCTGCATTTCGCGAATTCTCGTTCCGAAAGGGACTCGAAAGATACCGTAGTACCGTATTCTCGCGAAGAAAGAATTTATGACTAACGCGCTCTGCGAACGACCATCTTCCGCAAAAGTGTACTAGGAGCGCGGGCTCCCGGGTCGCGGCCACGTGGCCGCCCACCTGTATTTTTAACATTGACAATTATTAAATATCTTAGAGCCCATCTCGTCTCAGTCATTTACTACCTGCGAAATCCGCTCTGCCGTGAGGGCTATCCCCGTTATTCCCTGTGTTCGAACACCTGGCCGTTCGAGTCGCATATTTTCGTGGGCGTTTCGAGGAGGTTCGATACCCGGGCTCGGCTTCTCCGAGCACCGGCTTCTTATCGCATTTCGAGTGGTACTTTTCCGTACCGGCGCCCGAATATTCGTTTTCGTGTCCAAATCGAACCCTCTCGTACAACCGCCTTTTGTCCCGGGAGGACCGTGCTTGCACGGCCGCGCACGGCCCGGTCTCAGAGCCTGTAAATTCCCGGGGTTGACCGTTTTCGAACGACTTTACAATCGCTCGGAAAGGGACAACGTCACAGTATTATATATTTTAATGGCTTAATTTCATTTGTTTCTCAATTCTTTAACTATGTTGCACCAATCCGATCATCTTGAAATTTTCAAATATATTAGATAGGTAACAGAACATTGTTCTCGAATTTTTTGGTAGCTGCCACTCAAAGGAGATTGCTTGCAACCCGCATCCATAAAAAAATGAATTTTTTTCTATCCTTCATAATATGCTCACAATTGTGAAAAAAATATATGAAATGCAAGAGGAAAGTTCGAATATTTTCGATTTTTTTCATCTTGATGTCTTAATTCACAACCGAGAATAAAATGATAAAGTTTAGGGTATTTACCCTCATATTACCCTTAAATAAAAAATGTCGTGGGGCCGGTGGATCATGCTTATCCTGCTAGATCCTTTTACGCGTTGATAAATAATGAGAAAAAGTTTAGCATGTTCGCGTCATAAGAACTTTTCTAAAAATGGTCAAGCTACTTGTGCAATTGAAAGTTGCATAATAGTTATTTATTAAATTGTTTTCACACAATCCCAACAGACTTTCAGTTTGTGTGATCAGTCGGCCTTTGCTGCGTAAATGTTTAAATTAACAGGATGCTACGCACAGACCTTTGTACTTGTTGCTTACTTATTATGAAAATGTTAAAACGAAAGTACGTGTACGTAAGCAGAATAAATTATTGTTGCCTTAGCGACACGTATCAATATTTGCCGTCGTAATGCGAAAGGTCTGGTTCAGATTTATCCAACTGGATTATTTCTAGCGATCGTATTAGCACATTCCGGGACGCTTTAAATTTTACTGTATCGCTAAAATGATCGCTATTGTAAAGGCACACAACCTTATAATACGAAATTTCGAAATGCAGTTGAAAAGTGTGCAGGGTGTATAAAAAGTAATCGTCATCCGTTCTAGTGGTGAATCTACACATCTGGATCGGTGGACATTCGTAAAAGAAACTTGCCACAAAATTGTTTATACCAAAGAGAATTGTTGTTAAAGTTTGTTTTTACATCAACACCTTTTACTCGTCAAGAAGAGACAAACTTTGAAAGGTAACATATGTCGCAAACAAGTTATTGCTTTATAAACTGTTAAAGTTTTTGCAAAATTTGAATTTCTGTTTATTAAACGTTACAAATTCAATTTTTTTATACACATATTTTCAGTGTGTATTTCTTAACATATATGAATGAAATGAAACGAAGCTTCATTAACTTATCTATTTTTATTTTAAAAAGTAGAATTGTTAACGAAATATAGAGGGACAAAATGATAGCACACTTAACGAAGAACTTTAAATATAACAGAATTAATCGATAAAAATCGATGCTCAATATTGTGTAGGACCTCCTCTACATCTAATGACTTCAATCATTCGGTTTGGTAAAGATGTATACAATTTTTTAATACTGTTTTGGCTAATATTCTCCCATTCGATAAAAATGCACTGTTTTGAATCGTTAATATTTTGGAATTGTCTGCCATTTTAGTATACAGCTCTGGCAAGATGTCCCCAACAATTTTCAATAATGTTGAGGTCGGAGATCTCGCTGACCACTCGGAAACACGAATAATTTTTTAAGAAAAGTATTTCTTATGCCAATAATTTTCTTTTGCCAATATACCGTTCACTATTCATTGTGTCAATTATATGCACTGTGAAAGTTTCATCGAAATCGGTTGGTGCGGGAAAAAACGACAGGCATTGAAAGATGTAAGAATCCTTAGATTTATTGCTATTAGAAAAAATCGTGAAAATCTGCAATTTTTACCATCTTTAAACTTTGTGCGTCGACCGATTTCGACGAAATTTTTAGAATATGTTTAATTCACATAGATCTACAAAACGTATTTTTTAAATTTTCAATATAGGCCCACATAAAAAAATTGTAAAATGCAACTTTTAGTATTTTTTCTACAATTCCGATCTATTGCAATTTCTGAAAAAATTTCTTTTCACATCCTATAGTAAACTAATTGCTCTAACTTACCAAAAAAGTTCAAATCGTATAGTATAATATTAAAAAAGTTATCGTCTTTTTAGAGCGTCCGAATATTAATTCCGACCACTGTAGTAATAACTAGAGGTATGCGAGTACTCGAAATTTCGGGTTCGGGTCGGGTCGAGAAATTTGTTAAAGATCGAGTCGGAATCACGAAAGTTTAATAATCGAGTCGGGTCGAGTCGAGGTCCCGAAAGTTTGCAATATTCGGGTACTCGAAGTTAAAGTTGGGGCAAGTCTGCGATCAAATCAGCGATAAGTTTGATCGCAGAAATCGGGATCCCGATATTTCGGGTACCCGCACACTCCTAGTTCTGTCTCATCGACACGATCGGGTGGACGGTAGTACACTAAAGTCACGTTATTTAACCCTGAGAGTCTCCACGAAAATTTTCTCTTGCCTACCCATTCCACTCAGGGGCAACGCCGCAGGGACCACGAATCTCGAGCTGCCTCGGTCTCCGAGCAGTGTAAAGATGCCGCGTAATCTGATCTCGGCTCGGTTATATCAGTGTGAACCACTACTAATCCAATTACAAAACTTCTTTATTTTTCATAATTATTTTATGGGACTTTCACCAACTTATTTGTGGCATTTTTCTTATTGGAATGACACTAAACACGATATAATTTCAATTGTATTTAGTGGTTTGGCTGTACTTCCGTTTACGTCCATTCTCAGAATTCGATGAAATTTTGAAAATAAGATCTTTTTTGACTAAAAAATGACGATTGCCAGAAGGATTTTTCCAGACTCGAAAAAAATTTTTTTATCATTTCAATGTCGCGCTCTACCTTACCGACTTACTGACTTACCGACTTTCTACTTTATGTTCGTGTGTGTATAGTGGATAGGGTTAGGTTAGGGTTAGGTTAGATTAGTGTTAGGTTAGGGTTAGGTTGAACCGCGCCTCGCTCCCTGTCCTCCTCTCTGTGGGACTTAGTCCCCGCGGGCATTGTGAAGGGTGGAGGGTGGGCGCGGGGGAGGGGGGTGACGCCCTCTCCCAAATCGCGTGCGGCGACCTCTTTCCTCGGCCGAGTGGCAGCCCTTTACCCAGGCTCCTCGAGCGAGGAAAGGAGTCCCCGGGGGTCGTTGGGCGGAGCGAGCTGGAGACTCGTGAAGTCCACCGTGAATGGCCCAGGGAAGGGAGGTGCAAGTGAGCAATCTACTTGCACCCAAACATAGGTAATAATGGGGAGAAGTTTCTTTTCTCCCCCGGGATCGGGGCAATTGCCAAGAGTGGGGGCGAATGGTTGTATTCACTGAGTTCCCATTCGCCCCCAGCTAGCTCAGGGACTGGTTGCCGTGTGGTCGTTTAGTGGGTAGACTTGCCTTTCTGGCCGGTCAGCCCCACATAACCCTGCATCTCTCCCAGGGGATGCAGGGTATGCAAGGAAGCATTTTTCCACACGATTAAAAAAAGAAAAAAAAAAGGTTAGGGTTAGGTTAGGGTCTCGAAAATCCAGGAGTAGTCTTTAAAAATTGAAAGTTTACCTTATGTATGTATCACTTTAAATTAAAGAGAATTCGCTTATAGATCATATGTGTGAATTTTTATGGCGCTATGAGGTGAACTAGGCTGGTGATGATCCATTTTTACAATTAATTGAAGATATTCTATATAAAATAGAAAGTCGGTGAGTCGGTAAGGTAGAGAGCGACATTGAAATGATAAAAATATTTTTTTCGAGTCGGGAAAAATCCTTCTGGCAATCGTCATTTTAGTCAAAAAAAGATCCTATTTTCAAAATTTCATCGAATTCTGAGAATGGAAGTTTCGCCAGTGGTTTAATTAAAGGTATAGAGTAACTATGTTATGCTTCACATGTACGATAAATATGGGCCAAATTGTATCTTGTTTGATGTCATTTTAATCAGAAAAATGTCACAAATATGTTGGTGAAAGTCCCATAAACAAATAATTAAAGATAAAGAGGTTTTGTAATTGGATTAGTAGTGGTTCACACTGATACGCGCTATCCGTGTTTACATATTGCCCTTTTCTACGTTCGGCATCCTTTGTACTTTCGGCGTGGTCGGTGCGGTAGACGCCGTCATAAAAAAATAGTGTCCCTACACGTTATTTATCCCTGCTCGGAACTGGCGATGGGAAAAATATCGCGACTTTACTGTAGTAGGCTTTTGTCTATACGTATAACTAAGTCTGACGTAAAAGTCCACCGATCCAGAGGTGCAGATTCACCACTAGAACGGATGACGATTACTTTTTATACACTCTGTACACTTCTGTACATAGTGTTTAATAAAAACATACAGTCAATCTCCTAATTAATGGCACATACTTTAAATCAGAATAATTTTTTTATTTCCAGTAAGCAATCTGCTAGTAATTTGTTATGAATTTGCCACCAAAACTTATCGACAAATTCGGATCTATCTGTCGCGCCACGGTATTTGAATGCAAAGTTTGTAGGCGGAATTCCATGGCAAATGGAAGGAAAAACGTGGGCAGATCCTGCCGTCCTGTACAGGGCAGGTTGGTCGCATTAAGAGCGGACCTAACCTTGCTTTAAGAGTAAATATCGGACAAATACATAAATATATGCCGGGACGCGACAGCAGCGATGTAACCCGTTGGCAATAATGCGTAACGCTTATCTATTGTACAAGACAATTATTTTGTCTTTTGGAATTACACGTCTGCGTAGGATTAAGTTTAGTCCTAAAGTAAGTAATTAAAGTAAGTAATTTAGACATTTAGTTTATGCGTTTTGCGTCGAACAGCTGAAAGCCAGATGCGTGGTCGTGTCTTAGGAATTTCCCAGCGAAAGAGCAATAAATCGTTTCCCATTACCTGCATCCCTTTACGTGCCGACGCAAGGAGAGATGCGAAATGAGGCCCCCCGAAGGGATGGGCTGGGGCCTTGTTGAACGTGACCACGAGCGGCAGAACGGTTTCGGCTACGCTGCAGTATAGAGCGTTTGAGTTTTTTTTTGGAAAAGCTATCGTCGTGAGCAGAAACGGAAACGGACAGACGAGAGATTGTGTAAGAGGTTCTGCCAGGCTCGTGGGCTCGTTGACGTATCTCGCCGTTGCGTTACGGGATCGCGGATTAGGGTGGTCGGCAGCGGTCATTGTTTCCTTGTTCTTTGATTTTCGTGGGAAAAATGAGTGAATCGGCGAAGAACGTCTCCGGTCAAACTCCGACGGGCTCAATGGAGGATCTTTCCGATCGGTCTCCGACATATATTTAGTGTATCACGCAATATTTCTTCATAGTAAGGGACTGTCGTAAAGGTTGGGACACGCTTTGTGTTTTAGCTATAAAATTTCATAGGATGAGAATTACGCAATAAAATGTATACCGTTCGAAAGGTATAGTTGCGAGCCACATTTTCGCTGCAGAAAGTATAATGATAGCGTTAACGGATAAAGAGTTACAGCCAATCTTTTGAAAACAATATTTTCGGTAAAAAAAAATTTTGCCGTACAAGTTGGGACACCCCAAAAACTCTAAAAAATACTGTCCGTCCAACAAGAGATGGTAGAGATTTTGACAATGGGGCGCAGGGGGATCTGCGAGAACCCACTTCTGACGCTCGGCAGCGGATCCCACTCTTGCGCTTAGGTTCTGACGGGAACGGTCGTCATAGTAAGTCGGCGTCACCACATCGCTCTATTGCAGTCGCACTCAAGACGCTCGTTTGCTGTCTTCGTCAAACGATTCGGCCAATCGCAGACGACGTGTAGCGCGAAGTAGGGATACCTTTGTACATACCTACAAGTTTCTCTCATGGACCTAAAGGACGTGCATGGTTTTGCGGGGGTGTCAGGAAAGACGGGTGGGGTATCAACTTGTCGGCTGTCTTGACTTGCGCACTATGTGGTGCGCTCTATAGGCGACTTTAAATACTAGTGTAGCGTCTGTAGCTCGTGGTCTGTAGAAAACACGCGATCGTGGTACGCCAGAACCATTTTGTGCCCGGTACACGTGCGGTAAAGTTGGTGAATCGCCGTGGCTTTGTGTTTTCTGCGAGTTGATACACATCAATTTATAAAAATGCTTGATTCAATTGTACATTTTAAATGTTCCCGCAACGTTATATAGATGGCAACACTAGCGGCACAATGTGGGGAAGGTGGTTCCTCCTCCCCTTTATGGTCTGGAGTGGGGGGTCGGCGTCGCCATGAGTGCTCCGAGCCTACCGCTCGCTCTCTCGTCTTCCGACTGCCGAGTGTGAAGGATGTAACTCCACGTGGTGTCCTGTGTATTACTTAACCTCGCTCGTTCCGCCAGAGATGATAAGTCAACCGACACGATTCATAGTTATTGCGAGTAGGCGCAGAATATACGGTGTATAGATACCCCGGCCCTACATCTGGTGACCCCGACGTGATTCGGTTGTTATTTTCTTTCTGACGTTGTCGGAATTCTGGCATCCATTGTCGGTCGACGAGGCATCCCAGTCTCGTAACAGGGAGGCAAGACAGCATGGTCTTCCCGGCTGTTTTGCTGCTGCTGTGTTCCCTGTGAACTCTTTTCGAATTCGAGTTTCTGCGAACTCTCCGGTTCGAGAGGGGATTCGTCGTTGGATTGCGTGAAGCCACCGTCACCGGCGCCTTTTTCATCGTTCCCGGCGCGTCAGCGTCTCCGTTGGAGACACGAGGTTCGAGATCGCCGGCATTCAACGAGGCGGTTCCCTGACGGCGCGGCGACATGATTCCACCGCCTTCCGGTTGTCTGTGTTTCTGTGCGTGTTAGTGTCCGCGAGCTTGGGTCTCGCATGTTTTTGTGTTGTGCGTTGTGAGGGTGTTGCGGCGAGACATTGTCTCGCGGATGCGCGCGCACGTTTTCTCTCGCTTTAGCGTCGATTAGCCGCCATTTTGTCGCGCCGCTATGCGTTGTTTCCCGCGCTTTCGCATAGTTTCTGACCGCCATGTTGGATTTGTCAGTTGTACAGTTGCGCTCGCGCGTGTGCTTTCGCGTTAGCGTCGTTTAGCCGCCATTTTGGATAGTGCTCAGGTGCTTTCGTCTCCGCGCTGTGACGTAGTTCTTGCCGTATTGTTTTCGCGCGTTCTTGCGTAGTAGCGGTTGATTTGGTCGATTCGGGTTTTTGTTCCACGCGATTTGCGTGTTTATTTTTCGGTGACACTTGTTTAGCATCATGTCGGATCCAAATCCCGTTCCGGATAGCAGCGTTCCGAGAGCGGGCCGCGTGGATAGCTACCGTATTCCGAAGATTCCGCCGTTTTATCGCGGTGACCCAGCGCTATGGTTTGCGCAAGCGGAGGGTACCTTGCGTTCGGCGAACATTACCTCCGAATCTACGAAGGCCGATTCGGTCCTAGCGGTTCTCGATTTTGATATTGGCGACAACGCGTCCGGTAGACATTTACGAGCGGATTAAGCAGCGCGTTATCGCGACTTTTGGTCCGTCTCCGGAGGCGAACCTGCGCAAGTTGTTAAAGGGACAGGTTTTGTCCGATGGCGAACCTTCCCTCGTTTTAAATCGGCTATGTAACTTGAATGACGGCAAGTGCGACGATGCCGTCATTCGGAGTGTGTTCATGGAGCACCTTCCCGCGGGCCATAGGGCGATTCTCGCTTCGACAGATCTCGAGATGTTAGCGGATATCGCGGATAAGATCGCCGAATCAGCGGGTCCCTCTGACCACGGTATTTCCGCGATTGAACAGCGATCACCGCCGTCGGACTCGTTTGAAAGTATGATTAGGAGTTTGTCCTCCGAAATAGCCAAACTGCGGGCGGACGTTGCCAAGTTGCAGCGGCAACGAGTTCGTCCCGCGAACTCCGTGCATCGCGTGCGTTCTTTGTCAGGAGGCCGTTCGAAGTCGAGCAACTCTTCGCGCGGCCCCAAATTGTGCTATGCATATAGAAAGTTCCCGGATAGCCCGAAATGGTGCAAAGAGTGGTGCGACAAGTTTGCGTCATTCAAATCGGGAAACTAGACGAGCCTTCAGTGGCTGAGATGGGCGCTGGAGGTTCTCGCGTCTCTTCCCGTCTCCATATTTGTGATCGCGTCACTGGAACGTCGTTCCTTATAGATACTAGCGCGGATATTTCGCTGGTCCCGGCAAACCCGGCAATTCGTAGTAAACCGACTGGATTCAAGCTTGTCGCGGCCAATGACACGACAATAGATACATATGGCGAATCGTTTCGCACATTAGATTTAAGTTTGCGGCGTCCTATAAAATGGAACTTCTGTATCGCTGCGGTGCCTCACCCAATCATTGGAGCCGACCTCCTGAAACATTACGGGTTGTTGGTCGATCTTCGTTCGAGTCGGTTGATCGATTCGAATACTAATATATATGTGGTTACTACCCCGCGCTCTGTTCCGAGTAGTTACATAGGCTCGATCTTACCCCCTTCGCGGTTCGTGAAGATCATGGCAGATTTTCCGGGCGTGTTTGGTGCATCGTTGATAGCGCCGGTGAAGTCCGCAGATGTGTTTCACCACATTTTGACTACCGGTCCTCCGGTGTCTGAGAGGCCCCGTCGTCTAAATCCAGAGAAGCTTAAGGCTGCCAAAAGCGAATTCAAGTCGCTGGTCGAGGCGGATATTTGTCGTCCTTCTTCTAGCCCATGGGCCAGTCCCATTCATATAGTCATGAAGAAGGATGGCACATGGCGTATATGTGGGGACTATAGAGGATTGAATAGTAAGACCATTCCGGATAAATATCCGACTCCCCATATTCACGACTTCTCTGTAAACCTTCATAGTAAGATGATATTTTCGTCTCTTGATTTGTTTAAGGCCTATAATCAGGTCCCCATGGCTCTTGAGGACGAAGAAAAGACGGCAGTAACAACGCCCTTCGGGCTGTTTGAGTTCTTGTTCTTGACCATTGGTCTCAAAAATGCCAGTCAGTCCTTTCAGAGATTTTTGAATAGAGTCCTCGGTGATCTCGATTTTGTTTTTGCATATATCGACGATATTCTTATTGCGTTGAGCTCAGAGGAGGAGCATACTGAACATCTACGCATAGTTCTTCAGCGGCTCCATGAACATCATTTACGTGTAAATCCGAGCAAATGTGTTTTCGGCGTTGCCGAAATTGAATTCCTCGGGTTCGCAATCAATTCTTCGGATATTAAGCCGTTGGTTTCTAAAGTCGAGGCCATTGTTAACTTCCCCGAGCCAAAACGGGTCGTGGACCTGCGCCGATTCCTCGGCATGGTGAACTTTTATCGTCGTAACATCCCTCGTGCTGCGCATCTTCAGGCGCCCTTGAATGAGTTTCTTCATGACTCTAAGAAAAACGACACGAGGGAGATTCTGTGGACGAGTCAATCTAGGGAAGCTTTCGCCAATACCAAGGAAGCCCTTGCCAAGGCGACCTTGTTGGTGCATCCGCGCTTGGGAGCTGAGCTGAGGGTTGTGACAGATGCGTCCGATTTCGCCATGGGCGCGGTCTTGGAACAGAAGGCTTCCAATTCTCACTGGGAACCCCTGGCTTATTTTTCTCAGAAGTTTTCACCAGCTCAGTTAAAATATAGTGCGTACGATAGGGAACTGATTGCCGCTTTTGAGGCAGTCAGGCATTTTAGAGATTCTATTGAGGGTCGGTCGTTCTCACTTCTGACTGACCATAAATCTCTCATGTACGCGTTTCTTCAACGTCTTGAGAAGGCCTCTCCCCGACAGGCTCGCCAATTGTCATTTATCGCGCAATTTACTACGACAATATTGTATATTCCGGGTACGGACAACGTCGTGGCTGACGCTTTGTCGAGGGTAGACGCTCTTCGGATGCCGCTCGAGGTTGGTCTCGAGGACATCGCTGAGGGGCAGGCTGCAGATGAACAATTAAAGTTCATCTGCGGTTCTTCGGATTTTCCCCTTAAATTGAAAAAGTTACTTTGGGGGCCAGAGCATGTTCCCATATTTTGCGAAATATCTGGTGAGGCCATTCGCCCATATATCCCTGGTACTCTGCGCAGTATTCGAATTGTTTCATAACTTCGCCCATCCTGGTGCGAAAGTATCCGATCGGTTAATCTGGCAGCGCTATGTGTGGCCGGACATGAATAAGGACATTGCCCGTTGGTGCAAGCTCTGCGTGAGTTGCCAGCAGTCGAAGGTGTCGCGTCATAATCGACACTGCCCGGAACATTTTATTGCTCCGGACGGGCGGTTCGACCACATCCATATGGACATAGTTGGCCCATTACCGTCTTCGGAATGATTTTCCTATATCTTGACAATAATAGATCGTTTCTCGCGCTGGATGGAGGCTGTTCCCTTGAGAGACAGCGAAGCCGTGTCCGTCGTGCGTGCATTCTTGGAGACTTGGATCTCTCGTTACGGTCGTTAAGGTTGTGACCACCGACCAAGGATCTCAATTTGAGTCTAGGCTTTTCTCAGCACTTTTGTCGCTTATGGTTGCGACCGCGTTAGGACGACCCCGTACCACCCGGCTTCCAACGGGATGATTGAGCGGTGGCACCGCGTGCTTAAAGCAGCAATCATGTGCCACGCCCGCAAGGGCGTTCTTCCCACTGTATTAATGGGACTGCGATCGCATGTGCGAGCAGATGTAGATGCGTCTCCTGCGGAATTTCTCTTTGGATCAACCCTGCGTTTACCGGGGGAATTTTTTCTTCCCGACCATCATACGCCGGACCCTAATGTCTTCCTTGAAGAATTCAAGAAGTACATGCGCGAGGGGCGTCCTGTGCCCGTTGTGCATAATTGTAGGACGCGTGCGTTTATGTTTAAGGACCTTCGGTCATGCACGCATGTATTTTTACGCCAGATGGCTAAAAAGTCGTTAGAGCGACCTTACACCGGACCGCACAAGATTCTTGAGCGGATTTCGGAACATCTTTTTCAAATAGATGTTAATGGAGAGAAGCGCACTGTCTCCTCAGACTTTGTGAAACCGGCTTTCTTTGTTCCGGAGTTTCCGGATGATGCTGTGCCGGGCACTCCTGGTCCATCCGACCCTGGTCGGCATCGTCCTGCGTTGCGGACATATTCGCGGAAGTCTGTTACGTTTGCGCCAAGCACGCGCAAATAGCTTCGTTGTCGCGAGTATTTGGGTATGATGCCTCGTTTGTATCGAGTGGGGGCATCGAGTGGTTTTGTACATTATCGCACGTACTTAGTACTATGGTGTCTTGCGCATTTCCGACGCTAATTATATTATATGTAACTTTTCTCCTTGCAACAGCACTCACGATGTTTGCTGATTGCAAGGGATGTACGTAATTTGCGTGTCCGATATTATCGGTTTATGTTGGAGTCTGTTGTGGGCTGCGCATTTCGCGCCCACATTTTTGCACGTGGTGCATCTTTGTAAATATTGTAAATATCGTTATATGGGTATATTGTTAAATAAAGTTCGTTTGCACTCGGAGGGGAGTCTGTGCGGAACGTGGTTCCCCCTCTCCTTTATGGTCTGGAGTGGGGGGTCGGCGTCGCCATGATTGCGCCGAGCCTACCGCTCGCTCTCTCGTCTTCCGACAGCCGAGTGTGAAGGATGTAACTCCACGTGGTGTCCTGTGTATTACTTAACCTCGCTCGTTCCGCCAGAGTACAGTAATCGCTCGTTCGTTGTCCAGAAGCCGTGTTTTTCAGTGACAACGACCCTG
>CM052260.1:541365-573881 GCA_028455795.1 Lasioglossum marginatum | reverse complement strand
GCGTTGACAGGCAGTGGAATGGGTAGGCACTGGACAACGATCCTGCCTACCATGCCAGACAACGAACGAGCGATTACTGTATAAGTCAACCGACACGATTCATAGTTATTGCGAGTAGGCGCAGAATATACGGTGTATAGATACCCCGGCCGTACAGCAACACAACATGGTCGCAGTCAACCATGCCCACCGTGACCATCCCTCCCCGCTCGCGTGACGCCCCCTCTCACCCAGAAGTCTACTTTACGCTCAGTCCTTTAGCTCCGTGATTTCTCTGTACCATCTCTTGTCGGACGGAGAGTAAGTGCTGAAATGAAGTCTCAACGCCTTATATCGAATGTTTATTGAGTATTTGTTGATCGAATCGCTTTCAAAATGTTGAAATAACTTTCACGCATATTAGCGCATTTAAAGTGCACAGCTCTCTTGCAGGTGTTGCATTCGATGGAATTTAAGCGACTCAACTTCTTTAAAAAAGTAGATGAATATGAAGAATCAGGTGAAAATAACAATTCCCGCTTCGCTCGTATTGCTGAGGACGGTTTTAATATTTTGTATAGTGCTTTTTGCGCTACCAATTTATTCAGTGTCGCTTATTTTTCTTTATTGGCGATTATCTTCTTCGCAGCAGTGCTTTTTGCTTGTTTTTCTTTTAATATCGAAATCGGCTGTCGTCCACGATTGGACTTTTCGACCGTGCCGGAACAGTCCTTGCTTTAAAAATTTGATTGTTTTATAGAAAAACACTTAAAACGTGGTTTCCATTCATGTAAATGAAGTTTATATGCAAAGCAAAGAAAAAAAGTGTGTGTCTCAACTTATATGGCACGAGTGTCCCAGCCTTTATAAAAAACAACATTTCGAAACACTAAAAGAAATAAATTCACATCGCGATAAGTGCATAATTCTTTTTTCACATTTAAACTACATTAAATTTCGGTAAATATTTACAAAAGGGGACTCAGCGCCGATGACTTCGGCCTTGAAATATATTGTCAAGGTCAACATTCCGAACAACTTTTTCCTATACGTACAGTGAACCACGAAAGTATTTGAACGCACTTTAAAACAGTATAATTTTTTTATGATCGGACCAAACGACCTGACTTTTTTTGAGTAATTAGAAGAATTGATTTACCAAATGACATGCAAAAAAGATTTTGAAAAAATTGCAATTCATAAGAATTACATGAGAAAGTGAAAGAACTAACATAGATCTACAAAACATATATTTTAAATTTTTATTAAAGGCCCAAATAAAAAAGTATTAAAAAATGCTTTTTTTATTTTTGCATGCAACCTTGTAAATTGTAATTTTTGAAAAACCTTTTTTGCAGATCATTTAGTAAACCAATGCTTCTAATTGCTTAGAAAATATGTTACATACTGTTTTAAAGTGCGTTCAAATACTTTCGTGGTTCACTGTAATAATTGGTGGTTAGTTCGGGTGATGGGAGGGGGGAGGGAGGGCCGGAATCTACGTGTCGACTCACTACATAGCAACATGGCGGCGCTCTTATCTATCAAAAACACTGTAAATCGCTCAAATTTAAACGCTCATAACTTTCGATCCTGCAGGATCAATGGTTCAAAACTTGGATTTTTGGAATTAACTCGTCCAAATCTACTGGATAGCATAAGAGAAAGGCAAAAATTTCTTGTGTCGTCAAGCGAAACTTTACCCGTTTTTTTTGCAAATATCTCGGAAACTAAGACCAAGCTACGGGTATCTGTATAGGAAAAAGTTATTCGGAATGTTGATCTAGACAACATATTTCAAGGGCACCGCAATCGGAGCTGGGTCCCCATTTGTAAATATTTACCTAAATTTCCAATAAATTAGATATATTTAAGCAATGATTGATGAAAAATTTTCAGTTGAAAACGAATCGATAAGAAAAACACTAAAACTTTTCAGAACATATTTTTAGCTTTTGCTTGGCATAGGTACATAAAAATAAAGTTGACAACCATGACATTGATGTTACCAGTGCGTTGATGTGGAAAAAAGCACTGCCCCAACATATACGGTGTCCAACCAATACGACAATTATTGAAAAATATGCAGTTTTAGTAAGAGGATACGTTGAAATTTCCATAATTCCACTTCATATTATGTACCTACAACATATCTGCTTTATTTACTTAATGGAAGATAAAATTTTGTTGAAGTATTATAAGTTAATAACGCGTAGTAATAGTAGTTTTACGAATTACTTAAAAAATTCTGTTTTTCATACTTTCGATTAACGTTTCTAGAATCCAGGCTTCTATATTAGCTCACGCTGGCCTTACATGCTTTTAAGGTCGGAAACCGTAGCATACCTTTTTTCATTTATGTTCTCAATTACGTTAAGACCAGAGGCGCTCGCGCGAGCCATTGCAATAAGTGTAAGTGAATATTTTTGGTATCATTTTTTACTCAGCCTCGAATTATGAATGAGTTCATTATCTTCTTGGAGAATATTGTTTCATAATTCATTTGTTTGATAAACGAAGTTATTCAAATTATTAAATTGTACATTGAAATAATTACGTGATTATTTTATTGAAATAATGAGTGATGTTGGATCGATAATTATTTTTGCATTGTACACAATACACACACGCAATCGGCTCTTCTTTGAGCCACCATAATGTACGAGGTCTTCCCCAGTGCTTCGAGATATTTTTGCATGCTTATGTACATCGGGTGACACTAATGCCGGCGGCAGTTATGTTTGAGATATAATATTTCAATAAAGGTTTATGTTACAAATACAAATAACTAGTACTTTGAAAATGTTTCACTATCGACTACATGAATAACGATTAAAAATATATAGTTCCCTTTCAAAAATATAACCTCGATCTTACAAGACGTTCCAAGGACATTGTAAGGTATAATCAATACCAGTACAATATTAGGCTTCGTACAGACTTAAACAGCGCGCTGAACCGCGCAACGAACCGCGCAACGAACCGCGCAACGAACCGCGCAACGAACCGCGCATTTCGACGAACATTTCGCCGTGCCGAACAGCGAACGGAACGAGTCTTTGCTGTTTCCAGAATTTCTTCCGAACAACTATGGAAGCTGCAGCGGTGTATACTACACAAAGAAATACAGAAAATGTTGGCAGTTTATTGAGTGAATTAAAGTTTATAAGTGAAATGTTCAGGTCAGGACGAAGCATTAAAGACATCAGATTCGAGACTACACGACTTGAATTTTTGGAGATGTTACTGTGCAAATGCTACCCGTTCGCGTTCGTGCGCGCCGAAATGTTCGTCGAAATGCGCGGCGAAATGCACGTATTCGTGCTCCCGGAGCTGATGGATCGACCATCATAAAAGTTCTCATTCGATCACCGAAGTTAAACAGTGTTGTGCGCGATACTTGAATGGGTGACTGCCTGGGAATACGCCGCATGTTGTTGGCAAAGGTGGTTCGGAACCCACCGTAATAAACAGTAGAACCCATTGAAAATTAGGTTGAAATTAGGCGATAGTGAGAATGGAAAGCAGGGGAGAGTAAATGGATTTGAAACCCTGAGGGGACCAAATATCATTACTTTATTAAATATGTTGGTATCAAACCAATTACTAAACATTTAAGTATTTTATGAGGTATTATATCAATTTCAAATCCTTAAAATGAACAAATCATGTAGAATGAAATTATTCTAGATCAGAAGAAATGCTCAATTTTCGAGTCAAAATAACTCAGAGTTCAAACGGTTAAGGTACAAAGCTGATCTTCAAGTCACCATCTACAGATTGTATTTACTCTTTTAGATTCACTGTCAAATACAGTTTATTTCAATGGCAACCAATGTAATTATCCTGGACATTTTTATACGAAGTAGAAAAATAAATAGATCGACGATAGCATTATACGATATTTGATCAAAATGTGGTAGGAAATGGACACACTATTCGTCGATGTTAGAAAGAACTTAAATGTGGATGTGACAATCTTGTAAATGAAGAAAGTGAACGACCACAAAATTTAATTTCTACCATACTACAATCCAAAACAATTTTCACATAATATGTTAATTACAATAGTGCTTGCTTTGATCAATAGATTCTATTTAGGATAAAGTTATATTTGTTTAACGATATTGTTACAAATCGGACATCTTATATGCAGCAATTTAATTTTTAATTCAGCTACATTTTTGTGTTATTACACTTTTCATGTATGCAGTTTATGCGTTTCCAGGTAAAACGGATACACTGTATGTACGGGTACATATGTATATACATATATACTTTTTGAAGTCCACTTTTGTAGATATCAAACATATCGAAGTTTTCGCAGCGCAGCTAAGTGTAGTCCACATCACAACGGTTCTCTAATGGAAATTTCTACTCGTGGAAATGTCATAGATTTTGCTCAAATGGTATCTGCGCAAGCCTTTTATTTCCATCCGTTGCGTTGGACGATTCTCACTAGTTGAATTGTCTAATTTCTAGTTTAATAAAATGAGCGATAACGTTATCGATGTTATCTTTTTCCCTCCAACATTCTTGTACGACAGCGGTTTCCTATCTTTATGCTATTACGCATCCCCGAAAAAAACTTTTTTCTGCGCCTATCTACCTTTTATTTTTGAAGTGAAACTTCTTTCGGCAGGATGTAAGCCTAATTCGCGTCACGGAATTCGCGACACGAAAAAGCGTAACGGTCAATAATAAAAGTGGGGGAATATATTTTATACGTACAATACTCCCACCATTCTTACACAGAGTAAGTATAAAACGTTGCGCGTTCTCGTGTCGCAGCCGGTTGTGCCCTCTATACCCCCCTCTTCTCTCCGTTGAGAGCGGTGAGTAAGGCCAGCGCGTTACTCGCTTTCGAGTCGCTGGCAGCTGTCCTATATACCCCCACTACTCACTGCTGAGGGTGGGGAGCAAGGCCAGCGCTTTGCTCACTTTCGAGTCGTTGGCAGCTGCACGAAGTGTATTATTATTATATAGTTATCCCCCTCTCACTCTTCCCGAATTCAGTGAGTAAGGCAAATGAATGACGCCGTTTTGTGTCGCAGCAGTTGCGTTTAAGCTTATCCACGAGGAGGATAGTGTTTGAAAAGAATTATTAAGATTAAGTGGTGGTACAATTAAGTGAATTGTGCAAGTGATTTATGAATAAATTGCACGAATAATTTAATAATTTAAAAAGTGCTATGGCGAAAACACCGGCAGAACGATCAAAAGAGTTTCGAGTGATCGAAAACGTGCTAACAAGCCACCTAAACAGCCAGCAAAAACTAACCGCCAACGTTGTCGCGAATACAGAGCACGACTCAATCTTCTTATCTGCATAAAAGGAATGCGTGGAGAAATTAGTCTTTCTGACACTAAATCCAATGTTGGTAGATTTGGTGGCATTTCCGGATATTTGAATCCATTGAATTTCGCGAGATTAGGGATGTGATTGCGACTGAGAGATTGGTTACAACACTTGCATATCACGTCCGGATCGGACCACGTCGCAGTAATTCTTCATAATTTTGCTTGGGACATTTTAAGTCACTTTGAAACCACAAACGATCACAAAAATAACACACAGAACCAAACGGATTGTCTGTGAATTTCTTTTTTAATTCTTTATAAATGATTCGATGAGCATTGAAATCCGTGTATGGCGTATCGATCGAATCAAAAGTATCCATAGTTAAACGTGCTGCGTCGAGCCTTGAAGTCGATGGTTGAGCGTCAATTCGCAAATCCGCGTTCCTTTGTCTGTAATCTTGCTGTTGACTAGATACGGCTTGTGGAATTTCTCTTGAATGTTCTTGAATTTTCGCAATTTCACTGATATTATTATCTAAAATTTCGCTAATATTAGCCCGTAATGCTTTTTGTCGTGCTCTGTATTTGCGACAACGTTGGCGGTTAGTTTTTGCTGGCTGTTTAGGTGGCTTGTTAGCACGTTTTCGATCACGAAACTCTTTTGCTCGTTCTGCCGGTGTTTTCGCCATAGCACTTTTTAAATTATTAAATTATTCGTGCAATTTATTCATAAATCACTTGCACAATTCACTTAATTGTACCACCACTTAATCACTTAATTCTTTTCAAACACTATCCTCCTCGTGGATAAGCTTAAACGCAACTGCTGCGACACAAAACGGCGTCATTCGCTTGCCTTACTCACTGAGTTCGGGAAGAGTGAGAGGGGGATAACTATATAATAATAATACACTTCGTGCAGCTGCCAACGACTCGAAAGTGAGCAACGCGCTGGCCTTGCTCCCCACCCTCAGCAGTGAGTAGTGAGGGTATATAGGACAGCTGCCAGCGACTCGAAAGCGAGTAACGCGCTGGCCTTACTCACCGCTCTCAACGGAGAGAAGAGGGGGGTATAGAGGGCACAACCGGCTGCGACACGAGAACGCGTAACGTTTTATACATACTCTGTGTAGTCGGTAAGAATGGGGGGAGTATTGTACGTATAAAATATATTCCCCCACTTTTATTATTGACCGTTACGCTTTTTCGTGTCGCGAATTCCGTGACGCGAATTAGACTTACACCCTGTCAAAAGAAGTTTCACTTAAAAAAAAAAATACTAATAATTTATCTCTATCTATACGTAATGAGGAAGAAGTTTTACTTCTGTCACGCGTGGAGTCCACGCACACGATTTTTTTTATAGATTGTGACGTTGCAAATTTCGCGATGTCACTTCTCCGATAATTACGCTTACGATTTGGACGTAATGCCTCGTACAGTCCTAAACATTTCGCCGAACAGAGCGTCGAACGCCGCGCCTCGGCTAACGGCGAACGGAACGGATTTTTGCTATTTCCAGAATTTCTTGCGAACAACTATGGAAGCTGCAGCGGCGTATACTACACAAAGAAATGCAGAAAATGTTGGCAGTTTATTGAGTGAATTAAAGTTTCAAACAGAACTGTACATACAACTACATGGCACAGCTCTAAGTAATCGCTAGTTATTGCTTATTAGTTTATTAGAACTAATGATTAATCATAACTAATAAGCAATAACTAACGATTACTTAGAGCTGTGACCAACTAGTGCCATATAGTTATGAATAACTAATCAAAAAGTTTTAACTAATGACTATTTTGCTATGCCTATGACTAACAATCAATCAGACTATTAGTCATTTTTAATTATTAGTTGATTTATGCCCTACTCTGCCCGTAGATATATAAGGACCTCATTTCCTTTTTGGAGTGAGCAGTACCGTTCAGGTCATTTTTCTGTTAGTTAACTGCAGATCCTCTTCAAGGAAAGACGTTTCTTTCTGTCGCCGTTAATAAAGGCATTTTGAAAGATTAAACTGAGTTCCAGTTAATTTCAACTTCCGATTAAAACCAATACAGACTTTTGTAATAAGTCATATCTTCATCTTCTATTATCAATTAATGTAAATACTCTATTTAAAAAATAACGCTCAATGCATTAAGAAAAATTTGCGAAGTTCTTTCTATTTAAGAGAGTATATTTTTAAAATTCAGCCGAGTTTAGCTTTCTAACAAATTGGAATAGTTTTATCACAGCTTCCTTTAAATAATCCCACAAGAATAATTTCTCGCCGCTGCCGACTTTATAAGTTGTGAATGATTATTGGATTGAGAAATTTGGACTCTTAAACCATAAGAGATATCAGGATGAACTTTGCATTAAAATTCATTAAAAAATTATTCCTATCAACTGATAACTATTATAGTAAATGATATACTTAGATCCCGAAGCAAAGGAATTAATAAATAAATAATAATAATATTGTTAATACAAAATTATTATAATTTTTTCTGTAATCTATATGTAAAGTAACATTAATATATTCTTGATTCTAAATTTCGTGTCAACATCTCTTCTTTCTTCTTGAATTGATATTTTACATATTCCATAAAACGTTACCATAAATATAAAATACACATTTGGAAAGGAAAAAATAGTTTGTAGAATTATATTTAAACAATTTTGTTCTCAATAAAAAATATCAATGAAAATTAATTAAAAAATATTGTTCAAGAAATGCAAGAAGTATTTAATCATCTATAGTTAATAGTGACTATTTTTAAAATGTTTTTAGTAAAAATTTTATTGCAATATTTCTAATAGTTCAAAAGTTATAACAAAATGTCACTGAATTTCTCGATCCGGATCACTCGGCGTCGTTGCTGGTGTCTCGTGTCTTCGTTGCCCTACCGTATATACCTTCGTAGCTACTCGCGACAGGCGAATCGCGTCCTTTCTTCATGGTAACATCGCTTACTGGAAGGGGACAGTGGACGCTATGGTGGGGGCGGTTTTTTCTCAATTGAGACAAATGTGCCCAGCACTACAGTATACAGTCAAAGACGGAAGGAAAGGAAACTGAAACTATAGTAATATCGTTTTTTGCAGTACGAAGTCAAATATTACGATAATAATTCCAAGAAACGCAACAGCCAAGATAATGAGAAACAATTTAAACGTAAAACGATGTGTTTAACTACCCCAGAATACCTATGAAAAACTCTGTCGCGAACTGTCAACAAAAATAACATTTTTAGTGGAATTATGGAAAATTCCCGTAATGTATAGATACTTTGGATATACATAAGTGTATGTCCTGTATGTATATACGGTGTCCTTCGTTTCACTGAAATAAGCGGTTCATTTGAAGCGACATTTTGCTTTGCAAAATATCCATCGCGGCTTTGTTAAGGAATTATTAACGAATAACATGGCCAATCGGAGCGCGACCTAGACGCGTGTTGAAAAAGCTGGTGCGGCGCGTCAGCAGGCTCCACTGAGCCAACCCTTGTTGGTGCGCCACGATGAAGCAACGAACAAGAGAAGGAGCAGAAACTGATGAATTAAAAACTCAATTATTCAGCCGTAAATCCGGATAAACTTCCCTTGTGTAACCAGAAATTTTTGCGTTTTCTCTATGTTATCCAGTAGATTTGGACGAGAAGATGTGAAAAATCCAAGTTCTGATCCTGCAGGATCAATGGTTCAAAAGTTATAAGTGTTTAAAGTTGAGCAATTTCTAGTGTTTTTGGCGGGTTAGCGCCGCCATGTTGTGTGTAGTGACGGAGCGGAGCCGCTAGGTGGCAGCACAAGTACGCGGTAATGCCGATAATTAATTGATTGGTGATCAACAACAGCGCGTGCTTGTGGTGCCACCTAGCGGCTTCGCTCGGTAAGCGGCACGCGACCGTGTCATGGGGTTGGTTCTTTAGCGCACAGATTTTTTGCAAAGAAGGCCTCTCGACCGTCATCACACACAACATGACCAACCTGTCACAAACACTAGAAATCGGCCAAAATTTATTATAGTTATGCAAGGAAAAGTTTACCCGGATTAGTTATCCGAATAAGTGAGTTTTCAATTGAATCAGTTTCTGCTCTTTCTCCTGTTCGTTGCTTCATCGCGGCGCACCAACAACTCTTGACTCAGTGTAGTCTGCTGGCGCGCCACACCATCTTTGTCAATACGCGTCTAGGTCGCGCTCTGATTGAACCGTTTTTTTCTTTAATAACTCCTTAACAAAGCCGCGACGGACATTTTTACAAAGGAAAATGTGTCGCTTCAAATGACCTCAGATACCGCCCATTTCAGGAAAGCGAACGAGTTTTTATAAGTATCTTAACATATTATTCATTTGATTTTAAACACTAGATTAATTGTATTGTTTACCCTGAAAAACAGATAAATTAAGTTGAATAATTTCTTCATTTCTCTGTAATACCATAGTTTCTTGCAATAAGTACGGTTAATTGTACATTATAAACAATTTAAAATTTTTAGTGAAATTAGTATACAAGTAACCACACAAATAAGTAGGTAGGAAATGAGACATTAAACTACATTTCCTACATTTTATTAGTAGATGCTTACCTGCACAATTTCAGAGCGGTGTTAACTTGTCTTTTTAATTTATGAAGATACTTAAATCTTTATAAGAATTTAAAACTTTGTAATCATGTCCGTAACTTTGAAACTTCCAAGAATTTCACATTCTATACTATTTGTACAATTGTATGCACAATTGTGCACATAACTGTAATTAAGAGTTAAATGTATATAATATTGTCGCAAATAAAAGTAACAAATATATGATGTGCTAATTTCCACGTAAATATAATTCTAAATCTACTATAAACTAAAATCCATCTGGATATATACAAATGATAAAAGTGTAATTTTATAAATATTGCTACTGAATAAATACATATTATTTTTGTTTGCCATTCATTAGATTGAATTATAGATATCTTGAACTGCGTTTACAAATATTTTCATTCCGAATCATAACGCAATTTATAGTTCTCATAAATCTCTTACATACTCTCTATAATTATTAACTAACAATTTTTATTAGTTAAATGATTGAGAGTAATGCAGAAATGTTTCCTTTACGAAAAAAATAAATTTCCTTCATTCGAATATAGCCGATTTATACATATTTCCGTCTACTGACATTCACTCACCGAAACAAAACCACAATTTTTAATTTTTCTAAATGGGATCCTATAGATTTTGGTGATAAAATGCCGAAAATTCAAGTTCTAATGTTAGGAATTCACTGGTTTAAAAGTTATGCGTAAAGTTGTACGATTTTGGTAAGGGCGCTGCCATATTGGTAGGTAGTAAGTAACAAGCGGAACCGCGCTAGATGGCAGCACAAGTATTTTACCTAACCACACCAACTGGTATTACCAGTTGATACCAAAGAGAAGTATACCTTCTCTTTGAGTTTCAGATTCGGTATATTTTAATTACTGTTCGATGACAGCTTCTCCCAGAATAAAGGGTACTATACATTAAAACTTGGATTTTTGGAATTTTCTCGCCAAAATTTATAGGATTAGATAAAAAAAGTAAAAAATTTTTTATTTTCGAAGATGAAGTTCAGCCCAACAAACAACATAAAGCGAGCGTCCTTTTTGCTTCCTCTCCCGCCCAATTTCTTACTCTGCCTGTTCCTTCGTGTAACACGCCTATCTCAATTCTGCACTGTTCACACCATTCATTCGAACATAACTTTTTTTCCGTGTCCGTCTGTCTATCTCTATCGCATTTGGCGAGAGGTTTTCTTTGGCGCACGGACGATTGCGCACAACGAGATGGCGCACAGTTCTTTTGCACACAGCATTATTGCGCACACAGTTCTTTTGCACACGGCAATATTGCACACACGTAGAATTCAACAAATGACGGATTGCACACAGAAAGAATTCAAAGCTGATGTTTACCATCGTGAATTGTGCTGTGTGATTAGTTTATGGTTATACTTTCTGGTTATATTTTCTATGCATAATCTATCTATAGTATCAGAATTTGTCAGTGATGTTAGTTTTATAGGTGATTGTGTAAGATGTGCTTATTGTTTCACGTATTACTTACCATTTTACTTATTTTTAGTTTTGGATTAATTACATTTGGCGACACGGTTGCGACGAAGTTTGTCACACCATCTTTTCGACAAACACGAAGCTAGACACGGTGAAATCTGTGTCACCGCACGGATTATCTCGGCCAGAAAATACTTTCTGTCCAACCAAACAAAACCAAACAAAAAACGTCTTTATGAAACTCCATCGATTTATGACATTTGAACATCATTTGTGAATTTTTATGCATCGTTAAAACTGTACTGATTATTCACTATGAAACTAGTAATTAAAAAAATTCTTTTCGGACGTGCCACAAGTCCAGCCAATTAGTTGCAAATTTTTAAAAATTCGATCGCAGTTAACTCTTGAATTACGGACATCTATAAAAATATATACGTTATTCAAAATCAAATTTATCGATATGCATTATCGATATGCATTATCAAATCTATAACTAAATCAATACTACAGGGTGTCTTAAAATTCTTTCAACATCCGGAAATGGGAGATTTCTGAGATCATTTGAAGCGACATTTTCCTTTGCAAAAATGGCATCCGCGGCTTTGTTTAGGAGTTATTAATGAAAAACACGGACCAATCAGAGCGCGGCTACAGCGGATTGATTCTGGCTCGGCCAACGACGACGCCACGCTAAGCGGGACCTGTCGCCGAGTCGGACTCCGTTCGCTGTAGCCGCGCTCTGATTGGTTCCTGTTTTTCATTAATAACTCCTTAACAAAACCGCATACACCATTTTTGCAAAGAAAAATATCGCTTCAAATGATCTCAGGAATCTCCAATTTTTCCGGATGTTGAAGAAATTTTGAGACACCCTGTATATTCAAAAAGTAAAATTTAACTGTCTAATACAAGCATGGGCAATTACTGCTCCGAGAGTCGGTGACGTAGAATCGGTTACCTCCACTATCGCGCTGGCCGGCAAAGTGGGGGTAGCCGATTCTACGTCATCGACTCTCGGAGCACTAGTTGCCCAGGCCTGGTCTACATTGCGTATCAGAAATTTAGACGCACCCTATTATTTTAACGAAAACATACCCTATAATGAATCTTCGATTGATCTTTTTTATCGTATGTTTAGAATACGCCATAGAATAATCCACCTGAATAACTTCTACATTTTTTGAGATAGGAAGAAATGCTTCAGACAAAAGTTGTTTGATTTCTAAGAGCCCATTACGTGGTCTACATAACTTTTTTTCAAGTGGAGATGCTTATAAAAATAGAAGGTCAACTTAGTTTTTTAAAATGGAACCACATATTTTTGAACTACGATTGTATCCCTTTTCGAGACAATGTCAACGATATAGTCATTCAAGGTCATTCATGGTCGTAAACTTTAAAATTCATGAAAAACAGAAAGTCGGAAATGCTTATGAAATGGAATATTCTCATCAGTTTCAAGTTACAGAAATTTAGTCTTGAGCGTTTCGGCATAATTTGTTTACGTTTACATTCACTCAGGGGTACTCTCCGTTTGAGAAGTCATGGCACTTGATCTTGATGACGAGAAGTCAGGAAGGCAAGGGGACTCTTCAAATCAAACAATGTATGCAAAATTTTTGATATATGTACTACCTAATTTATTAGACGATGTTCTATTAAACGTGCGGCAGTTTTTGTGGTACCAATATGACACGGTTGCCCGGCACATTCTGCACAGAGGGTTACTAAAATTTTGAACAATACATTTAAAATCTTGGATTGGACGATCTGGACATCGAAAATAGCCACCGCGATCACCAGACCTAATGCCATTGGATTTTTTTTTATGGGGACAGTTAAGAGATGTTTATCGTGCAGCACCCATTCGTGCATCACTACAAAAGAAGACGTGCAGGAACGGATACGAAGAGCCTGTGCTGACGCCACACATGATCGCCACACACTTTATTGTGTAACGCAATCAGTGGGCGAACGCTTTAGACGCTGTCTATCTGTGGCTGGTCATCATTTTGAGCATCTCATTTGTATCATCCCCCATTTGTAGCAAATGGTTTTGGATTTAGACACCTTGATTTCAAAAGCTGAGGATATTCCATCTCATAAGCATTTCCGATAAATTTCTGTTTTTCATCCATTTTAAAGTTTACGACCTTGAATGACCTTGAATGATTATATCGTTCAAATTGTCTCGAAAAGGACTACAATCGCAGTTCAAAAATATGTGGTTCCATTTAAAAAAAACTAAGTTGACCTTCGAATCTCATAAACACCTCCACTTGAAAGAAAGTTATGAAGACTATGTAATGGGCCCCTAGAAACCAAACAACTTTTGTCTGAAGCATTTCTTCTATCTCAAAAAATGTAGAAGTTATGGGGGTGGCTCTATGGCGCACGCACGATTGCGCACAACTCTATTGGTCACAGCTCTTTTGCGCACACGGCTCTTTGGCGCACAGCGTGATTGCATACCACACAATTGCGCACATGTAGAATTGGACACAAAATGGATTGCACACGGAACGAGAATTCAACTGTCGTTTACCGTCGTGAGTTGTGCTGTGTGATTAGTTTATGGTTATACTTTCTAGTTATATTTTCTATATATGCATAATCTGTCTATAGTATCAGAATTTTTCAGTGGTGTTAGTTTTATAGATGATTGTGTAAGATGTGATGAATATTATAAGATATATACCGATAACTCTTTAAAAAAGTATGAGCGATACAAATATTGAATTTTCAAATTGGGATATACTTTATGTGTTGCAGATATGATTGATTTAAAGACAGTGATTTTTAACGCTACCTATCATTATTGAAAAACTTGTAAGTACAAGGTGTATTATCTAATTTATTTTAGAAATCCTTAAGTGTAAAGTAATGATATTTGGTCCCTTCAGGGTTTCAACTCCATTTACCACTCTCCCCTTCTTTCCACTCTCATCGCCTAATTTCAGCCTGTTTCAGCCTAATTTTCAGCGGGGACCTATTGTTTATAACGGTGGGTTCCGAACCACCTTTTGCCAACAACACGCGGCCCGTACCCAGGGGGTCACTCCCGGCGTATACCCAGGCGGTTACCCATCCAAATACTGGCCGCGCCCAACGCTATTTAACTTCGGTGATCGGACATTTGTTTGTAAAATCTCTTTATTATATAACATATTTACATTTAGGTTTACAACAAAACAAAACATTATAAACACATAAACATTTTTCAACAATTCCGTTTAGACGTAGTTCCTACAATTTATGCTAAACCTACTACTATTGTTAGTCAGTCGATACATATGCTATCTCTTAATTCTAGTGTATTTGTTTAATTCAAATGCGTTACTTGGTACGTGTTTAGCTTTTGAGAGGGAAAATTATAATAGAAAAACCCTCCTTCATTTTCAATTTTACCTGATTGTGTACCTATTGGTAGTATTAAAGTTGCATGTTGTCTAATAATAAATTTCCTTAAATCCTAGTTATTGCAGTATCTATCACATATTTTATCAGTCTATTTCATAGTAAATAGATAGCTTTTGGTAAGGTACTTTATGCTTAAAGTTAAATGGCACATTGTGGTCCCTAATTTCTGTAAGATTTTTGGTTAGGTCATTGCCAGCTATTTGATATTTGTAGAATCTTAATGCTAAATCTTTAATATATTGCTCAATGGGTGGGATCTCTGTATGCTTGTGTAATTCTGTTATTCTGGTGTTTCTGCGAGCCGACAGTATCAGTCTTAGCATTTTGTTTTGTAATATTTGTACTTTGTTAATGTTTGTTGTGGCAGTACTACACCAGACCGGTGTTGCATATGTTAAAATTGGCCTGATTATCATTTTATAAATTAGTCTTTTATTAACCTTTTGCACTCGGTTGTCCCCTCTGAGGCACCACTAAAAATTGCTGTACCATTATTCAAAATATTGTTTCCATTATTAAATATATCGGTATCTAACCAATTACTAAACATTTAAGTATTGCATGAGTTATTATACCAATTTCATGTCCATAAAATTTCAAAAATCATAGGGAATGAAAATATTCTAGATCGGAAGAAATGTTTAATTTTCTAGTTAAAATAGTTCCGAGTGCAAAGGGTTAAGTACAGATAAGTGGGAGTTGTATACCATTAGTGGATATAGTTTTCTGAGTACTGAATGTGCTTTTCTTATACTTTCTTTGATGTGACATGCATATGTTAACTGTGTATCGAGGTGAACTCCTAAATATTTAACTGTGTTTGTTGGGCTTGTTTTGTGTGCATTTACTGTTATTAGTTGGAAGATTTTGCTTTTTCGTTCCTTTTTCTTTGAAAATACTATTACTTCTGTTTTGGTTGCGTTGAGTTGTATTTTCCATTTTCTATAGAATGGCTCAAGTATTGTCATATGAGTTTGTACTTGTTTGGCACCTATTATAGCATTGTAGGAGTGTGCGTAAATGGCTGTGTCATCTGCAAATAATGCTAGTTTGGTTTTAGTGAATTTGGGTATGTCGTTCAGGTATATGTTGAATAGTTTCGGTCCTAGGACGGAGCCTTGAGGAACTCCTGCTCTAATCAATCTTCTGTTAGATTTTGTACTATTTATTTGTACTCTAAGGTGTCTGTTGTATAGGTACGAAGCTATGAATTTAATCAGCGTGGGTGGGTACTTCTGTAATATTAATTTGTATAATAATTGTCTAACCATACCGAAAGCTTTTTCTATGTCCAGTAGAAGCACGACTGTCACCATATCTTTATTGAAACTGATTGAGATGTCGTTTGCAATTCTTGTTACCTGTTGTACTGTGTTATGTTGTTCCCTAAAGCCAAATTGTTCATCTATCATGATTTTATTTTTTCGTTCAAATTTGTTTAGTCTGTCATATACTATTTTTTCAAGGACTTTACTCATCGTGGGTAGAAGACTTATTGGTCTGTAGCTGCTTGGTTCTGTCTCCTTTTTCCCTATTTTGTGTATTGGCACGATGATTCCAGTTTTCCAGCTTGTTGGGTAGTGATGTTGTTTCAGCGTAGCATTCATTATATACATTAGTTATACTATTGCTTTTTTGGGTAGATTTTTTTTAGTATAATATTTTGTATTCCATCGGCTCCTGCTGCTTTCCATCCTGGTAGATGCTTGATAATCGTGTGAATCTCTTTTGGTGATGTGTAATATGTAGATGATTGTTCCTTAACTTCTTCCTCAAGGAATTTTTTAACTACCTCGGTTATCTTCTCTTGATCTGCGGATTTAGTTGCTAGGTCTATGTTGTGGACCTTTTCAAATTGATCTGCCAACATCTCTGCTTTTTCTTGGTCCGTTATGGCTTCATTATTATTATTAATTAGTGTGGGCATTGGTTTATAGTCCGCTTTGAATATTTTTGTCATCTTCCATATTGAGTTATCTCTTGGATTCAACTTTTTCAATTTCCTCTCCCATTCGGAATTTCTGTGTTGGTAGATGGCTTTTCTAATTTCTGCGGTTTGTTTATACATCATTCGTTTTATATAGTCTAGTCTGTGTCGTTGCCAGATCTTTCTCGTTTTGTTTCTGTTTCTTATCATAACTTTTATATGTTCACTTTTATATTATTCAGTTCTTCTTGTATTTTATTTAATAGCATTTTTGATATGGTTTCTTCAATGACATTTTGTATATTGTTTATAAGTTTTTGGACTTCTATTTCTATTTCTTCTTTTGTTTTGATTTTTGAGTTGATAGTTGTTTTTCTATTCAGCTGTTGCCTAAGCTCATACCAATTTGCTTTTTTATAATTGAGTCCCTCTTTCCCTAAGTCATTTACTAGCTGCACTCCCAGGTCCATTATCACAGGATTATGATCTCAGCTTAGCTCGTGTAGCACAGTCATTGCAGAGATGTCTCTTATGTTTTTGTTGATCGCTATGTCTATTGTGGATGGTGGTTGTCCATTAGTTGGGTAGTGTGTATGCTCGTTGGGGAAGAGTATGCTGCTATTATTGTTTGCAACGAAATTATAGATTTTTCTTCCGCTGCTATTCAGGTTTGTATTGTTCCAGGCTGGGTGTCTTGCATTGAGGTCTCCAATTATTAGAACTTTGATTTTAATACTGTTTTCAATAGATCGTCAATCTCTATTATTTTAAAGTGGTTTGAGGGGCTATTATATGCCCCTATTATGCACACTCCGGTTGCTAGCCTAATAGCGATACATTCTATTGTCGTTTCATTGTTTATTTTCACCTCTTTATATGGTATGCTGTTTTTGATTAATATTAGTATTCTCCCTGAGGCTCTCTGCATATTATCTTGTCTAATACATGCATTTTTAATTTTCATTTTGAATGTCTCCTTCAGTCTTGTGTCATTTATTATTAATATGTCAATTTTTTGTCGTATGATGAATTCTTTGATTTCACTAACTCTGCTTTTCAGTCCATTCCAGGTACATATTCTTATAGTTTTATTAGCCATCTAGTTTATCACAGAAGTTTATAAATGCTTCAAATTGTTCAGTCTTACTTTTGCATTGGGTAAGTTGTTTCCTTATTTCCTTCACAGCATGTAGCATTCCCTTTAAGTTGCACAATTTTTTTATTTCTTGGATTTCATTCGCTAGTTCAAAGACTTCGCTAGCATCTCTACTATTAGTTGCTTCGCTGTCCCTTAGGCCTGCAGTCCTAGCAGCATATGTGTTTTCAGAAGTCCTTGTCTATGGGTTTGCTAATGTGTTGATTTTGCGCTGCCTCCTTATGCTTGGGAACGTAGCTTCATCATTTATATTAGGGAGCTGTTTGTTGTGTGGAGGAGCACTTACTTTCTGTGGTATCGTTTTGGATTTCGTTGTTATCCATTGAATTCTTCTTTGGTATGCCTTATACATATTGTTGCATTTGCTGGGTGGTTTCCCCCACAGTTAGCACATTTTGCAGGTTGTTCCTGTTAATTTTTCTTATTGGTGATAAAAAAAAGTTATATCATTAATTAAATGTAAGAACAATATTATTTATTATTAATCTAATGCACAAAATAAAATCAAATAACTTTAACTTTATATATAATCAATTCAGACTTTTAGCTTTTAACCAAGGAACCATTTTATCATAGTCACACATGTGCCATCGCACGTCTGTTCACTTCAGAGGTATATCGTGGAGAGAGCGCGCAACCAACTCCGCTGAGTTGCCATACAAAAAAGAGAAACGTTGCCAACCTTACAAAACTTAACACCCTCTCTCAACGTTTTTCTCTTTCTCTTTCACTCTAAACATCATTCTTCATACTTTATCATTCTTTACAATTCACATACTTATGTAGCTCACGCATTCTTGCACTTTTCATATGCCCTCTCTTAATTTTAGACCTATCTGTTCAAAATGTGAATAAAATTTAACACGATTAAGACCTTTTGTAAGAATATCAGCCAATTGAACCTCAGTATTAATATAATCAATTGTTACAATCTTATCCTTCAACGCATCGCAAACAAAATTTATTTTGACATCTATATGTTTTACCCTTTTATTATTTTCAGGATTCTTTACTAACGCAATGCATGATTGATTATCTTCAAACACCTTAAAGTTCGGAATCTCCAGACACATATCTCCTATTAATTTTCGATACCATAGCCCTTCTTGTACCGCTGCACATAGTGCCACCAATTCCGCTTCCGTACTGGATAATGCCACACAGTTTTGTTTCCTTGTAATCCATGAAACTGTGTTTCCAAAAACCTTTATCATGTACCCCGTGACTGACTTTCTGTCCATGGTATCTTGTGCCCAATCCGAGTCAACCTAGCATGTTAACGGCATCGCATCCTCAGTCCTCGTGTAGACTAGCTTTACGTCCTTCGTTCCTTTTAAATATCTTAATAATCTTTTCAAGTGTACCCACACTTCATTGGTGTTCTTACTCTGAAAACGACTAAAATAATTTACAGCGTAACTGATATCTGGTCTTGTCCCCAACATTAAATACATCAATGCACCTATTAACTCTCTAATTGGTTTATGCTCTATTTGTTCCTTTTCTACATTTAAATTGAGTTTTGCCTCTATAGGCGTTGAGCAAGGATTACAATTTTCTAATTTAAATCTTTCTAGGATTTTCTGCAAATATCTTTCCTGATCTAATTTCAATATAGTATATTACCTTCTCTATATACCTTCTCTCTGTTGTAATCTATTTCTAAACCAAGGAAATTCTTTACAATTCCAACATCCTTTATTTCAAATTGTTCTCTCAGATACCTTTTACAATCTTCAATATCTTTTAAATTTGAACTTGCTATGATAATGTCGTCTACATACAATAATAAGTGCATAACGTTGTACTTTGATGTTTTATAATATAAACAGTAGTCATTTAACGATCTCTGAAATCCATACTTCATTAATACATGGTTAATCTTATTATTCCAACATTTTGACGCTTGTTTGAGTCCATATAAAGATTTATTTAGTTTTAACATTTTACCTTCTTTGCTATTTACTCCTTCTGGTGGATATATATAAACATTTTCTTTTAACTCACCGTTCAGAAACGCAGTTCTAACATCTATCTGTTTGAAATGATATTTGAATTGATTACCAATCGCCAATAGTGTCCTTATTGTGCTCAGTTTTGCAACTGGCGAGTAGATCTCGTCATAATTAAACGATTCCCTTTGAGCACACCCTCTTACTACTAATCTGGCCTTGAATCTGTCTTCTATGTTTTCTTCAAACGGTTTCAATGCAAATACCCATCTTGTACTTAAAATCTCTACGTTGTCTTCAGCATCGACTTCTTTCCATGTCTCGTTCTTTTCAATAGCCTTTATTTCTTTCTTCATTGCATTTTTCCAATATCTTTTATCATCTCTATTTTCTAATTCTTCCACTGTTGTTGGTACATCATCTAGAAATGACATTGCATTAAAAGCCATGTACATCTCAAAATCATCATATCTCTTCGGTAACTTGGATTCTCTTCTAATCCTATTTCTTCTTCCTTCTTCTTCTCTTGTTTCTCTTCTTGCTTCAGATTCCTCGTTTCCTTCTTCATTTTCATTCCCAACATTGTTTGCATTCTCATTTTCATTTCCATTTTCATCTTCATTGTTGTCTACTCTATCCTTTCCTTCATCTTCATTTTGCTCAATATAAGCTTCATTTCTCTTATAGTAGAACTTGTTTTCTTTAAATACCACGTCTCTCGCAGTTATCACCTTTTGTCCATTTATATCCCATAATCGATATCCATTGTTACTATATCCAATCATTATACATTCCTTTGCCTTTGGATCAAATTTTCTTCTTAGCTCTCTTGGAATGTGTGCAAATGCTTGTGAACCAAATACTCTCATGTTACTAACATTCGGTTTCTTACCAAGCCATATTGTTGCTGGTACTTCCTCATTTAAATTTCCTGCATTCGGACTCCTATTCAATGTATATGCAGCCACTCTTATTGCCTCATTCCAAAATGTCTTTGGCATTTTTGCTTCATACAGCATTGTGCGACCTTTATCCAATAGACTTCTATTAAACCTTTCAGCTTTTCCATTCTGTTCAGGCGTGTAAGGTACAGTATAATCAATGTATGTTCCATTCATCTTACAAAACTGTTTGAATTCGTTAGACATATATTCTCCTCCATTGTCGCATCTAAAAACTGAAATTTTCGAATTAAATTTTGCTTGAACCATTAGTGCATATCCTTTGAAACATTCCAATACATCACTTTTATTTTTAATCATGTATACATGTATAAAGTTCGAATAATCGTCAACAAATGTGACAAAATACTTTTCTCCATTATGTGACAATGGTGTAACAGGACCGACCACGTCACTATGAATAATCTCAAGTATTCTACTAGCCCTTGTTCTCGTTCCAAATTTGGATCTTTTCATCTTACCCTTTACACATGCCTCACATATTTCTATGTTATTTACCAATACATTCTCAATTCCATGCACCATTTTTCTTGTTATCAATTTCTTTAAATTTGAATTGCAAATATGTCCATACCTTTTGTGCCAGAGTTTTCCATCTTGATATTCCAACTCTATATTTAAACTTTCAGTGTTCCTTATTTTAAATGGTATTTCATATAAATTTTTCCTATAGCCAAAACCTATCATACCTTTATAATTATACAAGCTGACTTTTCCATTTCCAAAAATTACCTTGACATTTGCCATTTCTAACCTCTTTACTGACAGCAAATTTCTTCTTAGGTTAGGAACATATAGCACATTCTGGATAGTACATTCCAAATCTTTTCCATACACCTTACTAATCACCTTGATATTTCCTATACCAATTGCTTCCATATAATTGTTACTTTTTGCTACTGCTATCATAATAGGTTTATTTAGCATTACTAGTTCATGGAAATACCTTTTATCTTTTACTAAATGGTCTGTACACCCTGAGTCGACACAAAATTTTAATTCATCATTAATTAGCTTACTTGATTCTTCCGTATTGTCTGACAGGAAACAAACTCCTCTTTGATCACTATGTTCTTCTCCACTCACGTAGTTTCCTCTTCTATCTATGTTACTCCTGTATCCAGGTCTTCTCATATAACGTCCTCTATAACCTATCATTCTACCTCTTCCTCTTCTATAGTTCATACTTCCTCGATTAAATCTTTCATAGGTATTCTCTTGTATTTTTGGACAGTTTCTTTTATAGTGTCCAACTTCTCCACATAAGTAACATGTTCCTTGTTTGCACAAGAACGTTGCAGGTTTTGCTTCTTCTTTACTTTGTTCAACCCTGCCTGCTGCTTTCCTTCTTTCCACTTCTGCTCTCAACCTTGCTTTTACCACATCTATTGTTAGTTCCTCAGGTGGCATATTCTCTAGAATTGCAATTACTGTTTCAAAAGACTTGGGTAAAGAACATAAAAAAAAATAACATATTGCACACAATTTCTTGTTCTCCAGTTTTAGCTCCTGTGGCTCTCAACTGTCTAATTACTTCGTCAAATTTCGTTATAAATTCGTCTAAGCTTCCTTGTTCTTCTAATTTCATCTCCATTAGCTTTTTCCGTAACACTATCTGCCCCGGTATGCCTTTTTTTCATATCTTTTCTGCAGACTTGTCCACATACCATATGCCGTATGCTTTCCTCTAACAAATTCAATTTGTGAATCTTCCAAGCATTGTATTATGAGCGACTTACATTTATTGTCTTCTTTCTTCGCTTTATTTCTTACATCATCTTGCGCGTACTCACTTTCATTGAATTCCCTTTTTATCCATTCAATGACTTCTTTTTCAGTTAATAAAGTTTCCATCCTAAATTTCCATGTGTGGAAGTTATTTGCATTCAATAAATCTATGTTATAATAGTTCTTCTTATCCATCTCTTTACCTTATATTTTTCTTTGTCTTAATATAACCTATCTTTTCTACACCACTTCGCCACGTGTTACTTTTATAAATTTTATCGTTACTGGATTGCACACTGGGCCCATAACCTGTTAATTTTTCTTATTGGTGATAAAAGAAAGTTATATCATTAATTAAATGTAAGAACAATATTATTTATTATTAATCTAATGCACAAAATAAAATCAAATAACTTTAACTTTATATATAATCAATTCAGACTTTTAGCTTTTAACCAAGGAACCATTTTATCATAGTCACACATGTGCCATCGCACGTCTGTTCACTTCAGAGGTATATCGTGGAGAGAGCGCGCAACCAACTCCGCTGAGTTGCCATACAAAAAAGAGAAACGTTGCCAACCTTACAAAACTTAACAGTTCCCTAGTTTTTGTGCAGTCCTTTGTTAGATGTTTTTCTGCACACTTTAGGCAGGCAAGCTCCGCATAACAATTTGATGTGGCATGTCCCCACTCTTGGCAGCGGTGACACTGCGCCGCCCTTCTTTTGGTCTTGTAGTTTTCCCACGTTACCTTAATATTACATATGTAATTTATTTTGTGGTTAAGTTGTGATATTTTCACTGATGCCGGTAGGGAGACCATGTATAGGGGTGTGTTTGTACCTTTCATCATGTGTACACTTGTATCGGGAAGTCCCTGTTTTGTAAGATCATCACTTATTTCTGTCTCATTGACTGGATGTAGTCCTTTGATAACAAAGGTTTTCCTTCTCTCATTGTGAAGTATATACGTGTGAAATTCTATTTTTTTCCTTTGGTATTCTCCTTTTAGTTTGCTATAATCCTCTTTCGAGGTTGTAAACACCTCTGTTTTATCTTTATGATATTTGATGTGGTCATTAAATATGTATTTAAGTGTGCTTGTGAATTTCGAATGGTTTTCGATGCACCCATGTATGACGATGGGAGTTGGTCTTTTTGTTTTCTGTGCAGTTTTCTTGTTAGTTGTGGTTTCTGCATTTGTAGTTGTCTCTTCATTTTCCTGGTCCATGTCTGAGTCTTCCTCTGTTGAAAGTACATCATACCTGTTGCTGCAGGGAATTTTGGTATCAGTTTAGTATTTTTTCCTTTTGTTAACTCCTTTGTTTTCCATTGTGTTGAGTACGCGTAGTCTTTTCTCCCTTTTGATAATTATATTGTTTAGGTTTATTTCGTGTTTATATTCTGTTTTGTCTGTCTCATTTTGGCTCCCATTGGGCGAGCCGCTCTGTGATGTGTTGAGGTTATGTATTGTTTGTATCTTGTTTCTGCCTTTATATTTGTGTTTGAATTTGTTATTTGTTTGTATTAGTGTTTGGATGTCTGCTTTTGATTTAATCGGTTTTTGTTAGTCAGTTTTGTCACTTTTGGTACCTTTATCACAATTTAATTCGCCGAACCGAAATCAGATGCGTTTACACTTCCGATGATCGGACGAGAATGGTGATCGGACGAGAATAGTGATCGGACGAGAACCGGTTTTTGCAGCGAGGTCGTTGACTAGAAATCCTTAAGTGATTTAATGTTATTTACAACATTAAAAGTAAATAATGCTTTCTTGTTTCACGTATTACTTACCATTTTACTAATTTTTAGTTTTGGAACGAGTCCTGTGTATTTGTAATATATTTTAAAATAATTATATTGTTATATCCAACTTTATTTATATACATAATATAATAGTTATATATATCAATTCCTGAAAAATTGTTTTAGGTCATCGTGTCGCCACTAAGATATGCTATGATTTTTCTTCCGCCACTTTTGTGGAATACTTACTGTTTACGAGAAAAATGCTGGTCCGGTCTAGTCCAAGACATATTAGTACATATATATCGGCAACATGTGGGAGAAAATTTAACGGGCGATTCTTCAACACAGTATAAGACGAAATATCCCAATTTGAAAATTCAATATTTGTTTCGCTCATACTTTTTTAAAGAGTTATCGGTATATATCTTATAATATTTATCACATCTTACACAATTACCTATAAAACTAACACCACTGAAAAATTCTGATACTATAGACAGATTATGCATATATAGAAAATATAACTAGAAAGTATAACCATAAACTAATCACACAGCACAACTCACGATGGTAAACAACAGCTGAATTCTCGTTCCGTGCGCAATCCATTTTGTGTCCAATTCTACATGTGCGCAATTCGTATTGTGTAGTATGCAATCACGCTGTGCGCAAAAGAGCTGTGACCAATAGAACTGTGCATAGAACCATCTCGTTCAGTGTTCCGATTGAGCCAACAATTTTTGGCGCATGCGCGGCAATTTCAGCCTCATAACGTAACCTTTCCGATGAAATCGGGTAGCTTGAGCACCCCGCAGACTTTTAAAAAATTAAACGGTCCAACAAATTCAAACTTTTTTTTGACGTTTCGATTCTCACTATGCTATTCTTATAGAGTTTTTCGCGCTGATTCCGATCTGGATTTAATCTGGCCTTAATTTTTCTCCTAGACGCACAGTTTTCGCCAATATAACTGCCTCAGGACGTTAGGGCCCTGGCCGCTCTGCTGCGTCATTGTAGATACGCTACTGTTTTGGCCGCGCATGCGCGGAAAATTGTTGGCTCAATCGGAACACTGATCTCGTTGTGCGCAATCATGCGTGCGCCATTGAAGACCTCTGGAAGTTATTCAGGTGGCTTGTCTTAAGTGACTCATGTTGGAAAATTTGCCTTAAGGTCGCACATCTTGCGCCTGTTTTATCCCTAATGTACTTTTGCCTCTCTAACCTTACTTCTACACACGCTATCGTCCATACACGCAACTTACGCATCTGTGATTAAACGTTATTATTAACCAAAACCAGTGTCGTGATCCATCTGCCTAGTTTTCCATAGGTTATGCTATTAGGTTATGCTAATGCCACAGACCCAGCACGCTTCCATTGCGCTAAAAGTGAAGTTTGAAATATAAATCGGGAGGACTGAAAAAAAAGGAAAAATCTAAATCGTGTGAAATTGCTCTCCTCGCCACGTGCTCGCGCAGAGAAAAGAAAGCGAGAAACGGAAGTTTTTGTTATACACGAACCGACAACAAATAATCTATGATTCGAAGAAAATTCGAGCATATTTTTTGTTTTATTTTCTCGGTTCATACAAAATGAAAATGAGTCAACTAACGATTAAAATTCCACCTCTTCAGAAAGAAAATTACGACACTTAAAAAATCCACATGAAGGCACTGTGGTAAAGAACGACTCGTGGGGATTCGTTAACGGAATTAAACAGAAACCCATTGCCACAGGTGACGACGCAGCCGATATTGCAGCTTGGGAAATCGCAGACGAGAAGGCCATGTCTGACATTATTCTCGCAATAAGTCCAGAAGAATTGAAACACGTTAGTAGACGTAACACTTCCAGAGAAGTTCGGCAAAAATTAAAAACCATTTACACGAAAAGCAATGCTGCTAGAGGAACTGATTCACCACAAGATGGAGGAATCTTAGGACATGAGAGACCACGTATCAAACTTCTTCGACACCGTAAATAAACTGGAAGCCATGCAGATACAAATTCCCCAAGAAATGACAGTCATTCTCTTACTTTCTAGCATTCCAAAGTCCTACGGATCATTGAGAGTGGCCATCAAGTCACGACAGGAACTACCTGGCCTTTGTTCTTTTACGTCGCTTCTTCAACTGCTAGGTTATTAAGCGACGGGACCTACAATTTATTTTTAAGATGGGTTCCGAACCATCTTGGGCACCACAGTATTTTAAAATGGCACATGGAATATATATTTCTAGAGGTGCCGGCGGCGGGATTTGAACCCGCGACCACGGAGTCCGCAGGCGCGCGCTCTATCCACTGAGCCACTGTGCGGAATTTATACGGTTAACGTTGATGCGAAGGGAAACTTTAGCCCGATCTTACTGGAAGTTGATTCTACGATATACACGACGCGACACGATTCGTGACTACAGAAGTACTAGCCCCCGAAAGTAAAAATGTAAGGGTTTATATACCCCTAGAATGAATAGGGTAGTCTGTTCATAATCTGAGATCTCAATGGTCCAGACTCTCGTTTTTTGTTATTTCCAATTAAATCGGGCCAGAGCTCGGTCTTCGTTAAAAGGGTCGACTATGATACGAAAGGTTATCTAGGACGCTTCCTGCCAGAGACGATCTTGAAGAAAATCTGTTCTCTAAACATCACAAAACAAACGAAAAAAAATCAATCGAAGATTCATCAGAGGGTACGTTTTTTGAAAATAATAGGGAGCGTCTAAACTTCTGATACGCACTGTAATAAGACAGAAACGAAATGGTAAATAAATAATACGAACGAAACTTGTTCTATAAATAAGTGTGTCCTCGTGAATTATTTCAGTTCATTTTAAAAATTGTGGTTGATATCTTCAACACTTTATGAGACAATCAATTGTGTTACATTAGCATAGACACACTGTATATAAACATATATGAAAATGATAATATTAGTATAAGTTGATACTTTGTCTTGAAATGAGTATCACCTACTTAGATAAAAGTAATTTTTTCGAATTTTCCATGGCTCAAGAGTTAATGACAATCATATTAATTGGAAAAATTGTTTCGAACTTTCAATTTTACAATCGTATCACTAAGTTAATGATTTTCCGAACATACTATCATTTTTTGTATTTTCATGCGATACTGCATAACAATTTGTAACTTGTGTTTATATTAAAATTGTAATCATTTATCGTGCATTGCCAAGTACAGTGTGATGAAAGCATTTATGTACTTCTAGAGTTGCCTGCAAATAAAGTTTAATAGTTAATTATTAGACTGCGGATTTTAGCATTTGTAACAACTATGGATAGGTGTAATTTAAAACAGTACAAATATTAGGAGAATTTCAAAATACTGTTGTATTATTTTCTACCTATTAATCATATTAAGAAAGAAATTAAATACCTATTTCCCTCCAGTTTGTTGTAGTTTAGTTAGAAAATTTGTATCGTGCAAGATATACGAAAGAAATTTTTGAGCATGTTCAGTGAATAATTATTACAGTTTTCATATGAAGAATAAAAATTCCTAAACTTATATCTTCTGGACTTATCTAAGTTTTGTGGAACTTGATAATGGTATTTAGTTCATTGCAAATAAAATCTCAAACATACATTCTTACAGCAGACCGAGAAGTAGAAATATCTTGAAGTAAAAATGGTGAGAGAGCGTGGATAATCGACGTGAACGAACTAATTGTACGAATGTAGATGTATGGAAATATTTGTGAAATTAATTAAAAAGCACTAATTCATCAAATGCTGCTGGTTTACTATTAATTAGTCAATCTAAATATGAAAAAAGTGCATCATTTATATTGTTTAAACAGAACAGGTCCGATACTATATTCAACGAAAATGGTGGAGAGAGCAGTTCTACTTTCATTATTGCTTTCAATTTGGGAATATCTAATTTCTGGACAGTGGATATCTGAGTAAGACAGGTAATTAAGCTGTTTTTGAAGTTGACAAGTTGTACATATTTTAATGATTTGTGGAGTACTGAGAAAATTTGATGAAATCAATTTGTACTTCAGCACCTTGAAAAAATAATAGGTATATCTTCACCATTTGTATGTATAGCAGTTATAGTGTTTCTTTAAAATTGGACTCTGTTTTGAAGAGATTGCAGTAAGAAATAGTGAAGAGCATTTTTTAAATAAGATACAACATCGCAGAAAAAGAGTGTACAAGGTGATGTTTCATTTTCTGCTGCAAGTCTGATTAACAAATATAGAGAATGAAACAGAAAACGTAGGATAGTAGCAATTTGTTTGAAAAAAATGCACTTAAAAATGCACGATGTAGTTACTTAGAATACAGGGTATCTTACCTAACTTGTCCAACTGAAATATCTCGCTTATTTTTTATGTTAAGGAAAAGGTTAGAGAAAAAGAGTATTCGGTTCAATAGGCAAAGAAATTTTCTCAAGGTCACTTTATCCAAGATTTCAAGGTCATCGAAGTTTTTTTAAATGGGTCTACATATTTTCATTACAATAGTCTTATAGCTCATAAAAAAATAAATTCTACGATTCATGGTATGTTGACCTTCACGTGATCTTCAACGAGAAAATCCTGTTTGTATGGAGATAAGGTAAAGGTGAGATATGTATGTTTCTGTTGGAATATCTGGCTGCAAAAATAAGCCGATTGTAGAAGGATACTGGCAGAGTCTTTGTATGCTTTAACGGTCCTCAGGTCAAAGACCGAAGACCTGCAGTCTTCTTTCTCAAGAGGGCCTGAGTAATAAAACTATGGGCATTTTCTATATTTAGTTTTCCTCGAGTCCTTCGACTTTCTCCTTTTACCTCACTTCAGTTCTGGCTTACGAACCGTGCAGACGTCTTCCGAGTTTTCTTCTTTTCTCGTTTTGAATAATATATGATAATTCTCGTGCGTCATTTATTACTATAAATATCCATTTCCAATAGTTTCAACGCAAAATATACAGGTTTTGCACTCCACCCTTTTGCAAGTCAAATACACCCTTTGACAAATCAATTTCAACCTTTTACAAATAAAATATTTTTAAGTATTTATAAGTTGTTGTAAAAAAGATCAAATAAAATGTAAATTAATTGTTAAGAAATTCAAAATTTTATTTATTGCAAAGATGTATATCAAAAACTGTGTATATATATATATACATATATTCATTGTGTAGCCATTTTCTGATTAATAGATTTAAAAAATGAAAGTAAATGAAATACTCCAAGTAGCATACCTTGTCTTGGTTTTATGTAAGACGTTCAGACATGAAAACAACATCTACGACTTGGGACATATGTATTTTTATTGAAGCGTATTGAGTATCGAGTCTTACGTTTTCGTTGCAGTAATGACACCATTGTGTCTTGCGTGTCTAAATAAATATATAATTTAATCTGAATAAATAAATAATTAATTATAAATATTCTTACTGGGTGAAACTGATTTGCAAAAGGGGGAAGTTGATTTACAAAAAGGTGAAATTGATTTGCATAAGGTTGAATTGGACTTACGATAACTGGACTTACGATAATTGGACTTATGTGAATTTGGAGCGCAAATCCTATAAACCTATAATATTAGCCTGCTAAGGTTATCGCTTTGATATGATGCTTGTAAACATACTTCAAACGGTAAAAGGAGAATACGAAAGTCTGTTTAAAAGCATCAGGAGCAATTACACGACACACTGTTCCAATGAAATTGAGATTCCTTCATTTACCGCCCTCGAACGAGTATTGAAATTAATGGCAAACATTTCATAATTTTTTGTTGAAGGTCACGCGAAGGTCAACATCTCGCATATAGTTGAATTTGCATTTTATGAGCTATATAACGGTTATAATAAAAATATGTAGTTCTATTTAAAAAAACTTCGATGACTTTGAAATCTCGAAAAAAGTGACCTTGAGAAATTTTAATATATTCTTTTTCTCTAACCTTTTTCTTATCATAAAAAATGATTTATTTGAATTAATTAACTCGTCTTAACCTGTATATTGAAATTGCTTTGTAATGTTATAATGACAAAACTATTGTATTAATATAATTAATCATCGACGAATAGGTACAGAGAATCTTCAATAAGTGACAGACTCGAATTTTTCGACGAACACTTATCGAACGACCAATCACACGCATTCAACATTCTAGACACTTTTCTTAGGTAACAGAATAGAGTTTGTGGTTGTGATTTCTAATACGTGTGATGGTACGAATAAAGCGTCCAAGTTCTCTCTTAACGGGTTCCCATTTACAACACAACTACTGCGCATTGTTTTAAAAGATATCAATTGCTTCAGAAACATTCTTTTCGTCACTGCCTTGTTAGTTCATATTAAAACAGTTATAATATTTATTTTATTCCATATTACGCTTCTTTAATTTGATAATACCAGTACACAAAAAATTAAAATCAACACGTTTTTGTTAACACTATAAATGATACTTAAGAGTTCTATAGTACACCATATTACCATGAAGATTTTTCATTCTTTAGTCGTGATTTGACTGCTAACATATCCGGTATGATTGTACATAAACCCCTCCTTTGAAATTCACTTAAGGGGGAAAGGTACTCACGTGACATAACTAGAAAGGAACTAGAATGTAACTAGATTTTGGGTCGAAACATGGCTTTTTGTCCTTATTTGAGCAGATTTTGGACTGCGTGAGGGCTCATTCTAAAGAGGAAGGTCAAATACAGCCCGCTCTAGTCATGATTTAGCAAGATTATGTTTATATCTGTCACGTTCTCATGCACCAAAGCATGGAATGCGCCCGATTGCTACCCGAAATCGCACCATTGATGCTGCCGGCTGACGCGTAACGCCTTAATCCCCAGCGCTCTCCCTCGCACTCACAGGCACCGCTCGCCTAGTACCGCGCTACCACTCCTTTCACCGCACCCCGCAGTCCATACCTGACGCTTTAGTACCCTGCCAGGTACCTAGGTGGTTTCCCACTCGAAATACTTTCTCGCTGCATAAATTAAAACCTGCAAGAGTTCATCCAACCCTCGCAAGATGGATACCCTTTCTCGCTAGAGAAAGTGAGTAGGAAGACTATGTCTTTTCTAAACCTGGGTGGTTCCCCCCCATGAGGGGAGGGGGAAACCCCTCATTGCCCCCCCCCCCAGGTCATTGCCCACCCCGGGGTAATTGCCCCCCCCGGGTCATTGCCCGCCCTGAGATAATTGCCCCTCCCCCTATTTTTGGGGGGTCATGAGGAAGTGACGTCACGGAAGTGACTTCCGTATCAACTATGTGGTTCGCAGGTAGTGACGTCACAAGCGGTAGACGGCGGTTGCGGACCACAGGTATTGACACTCTGCCGATCTAACCGACAATGGCGTTTCATAGCAATGCTTCGATTCGGGGCACTATTTTTCGCGCATGCGCGGCGATTTTAGCCTCAGACAGCCTCAGTAGCGTACAAAATCGGGTACCTTCAGCACCGCGCAGAATTTTAAAAACTTATTAGTAATATACATACGAAATATTGAAATTTAATATAATTCAAACTTATTCTTCTATGACTATCTATAACTATCACTCGTCTCGTCAATAATACCGGTACATTCCCGCCAATATAACTGCCACAGGGCTCTGGCCGCTGGGCCGCTCTGCTATCTCATTATAGATGCGTTACTGTTTTGGCCGCGCATGCGCGAAAAATAGTGCCCCGAATCGAAGCACTGTTTCATAGCCTGTCCTGTTACCCTCACCACCTAGGAACCCCCACCACTTCCGTGACGTCACAAGCGGTTGCGAACCACATTTTTTTTTAACGGAAAAAAACTTTCTTACCCCAACAGGATTCGAACCTCGGTCTACCGCTTGGTAGACCATCTCATTAATCGCTTGACCAACCGACAATCTTATAAACACAGCGAACATTTTGGTATATATCGCAAAGAATAACTCTCGCAGCTTTTGGGCGACAGGCACGCGCATGCATAACACGTGCACGCAAAAACTGCAGCGACAGCATTTAAGACGCTATTTGATTGACCTTGACATTTTTTATGAAATATGATACCCCTTAGGAACGAACAGGAATCTCGACAAAACTGCAGCGTCAGCATTTAAGACGCTATTTGGTTGACCTTGATACCACTTAAGAATCTCGCAAAACTGCAGCTTTTGGAGCAACTGAAAGTCACTGTGAAATATTATACCGAGCGTGCGAAAACGCAATGCTGTGTAAGTGTTTCGAGTCACGGATGTATCGTTTCTAATATCGCGAGCGAATGAGACACTGAAAAATTAGCGACAGTTTCTGGACTGCGTTTTCTCTTTTCAACACCGATTGGTTTTTTTT
>CM052260.1:523226-541265 GCA_028455795.1 Lasioglossum marginatum | reverse complement strand
GATACGGAAGTCACTTCCGTGACGTCACTTCCTCATGACCCCCCAAAAATAGGGGGAGGGGCAATTATCTCAGGGCGGGCAATGACCCGGGGGGGCAATTACCCCGGGGTGGACAATGACCTGGTGGGGGGCAATGACCCGGGGCGGGCAATGACCTGGGGCGGGCAATGACCTGGGGGCGGGCAATGACCTGGGGGGGGGCAATGACCCCCAAAAATGGGGGGGGGGGTAATGACTGGGGGGGGGGGGGTTTCCCCCTCCCCTCATGGGGGGGAACCACCCTGGTTTAGAAAAGACATAGTCTTCCTACTAAAGTGTTTCACCACCCGCATAAAGAGGCATGCCAAAGATGCAGAAATTAGAAACCGGCTTCCATACAAGCCTTGCTTTGGAAGTCGGCCCAGTAGTGGTTTACTGGACACGGATGCATGTTCGCAAGCACAGTGAAAAGTATAACCACTACTTCCCTTGCCCCGTTGTGACGACCAACACTCTACCACTGGCGAAGGAGAGGGGACCAGACGAGGATGAAGCAGATACCAACGAGAAGAAGGAAGTTCTCCAGCTCACAAGAAGAAGGAAGTTCCCCCCAGCAGACGAGGAAGGAAGTAGTCCCAGAAAGCCGACCAACTACCCCTTGGAAGCTCGTCATCCCCGTCTCTCTCCCTTTGCAAAATCTCGCCGATCTCGTAAGCATCGCGGCTCCCGATAGTCTTCTTTTCAAATTTTGTTCGAACGAACTTTTCCCAGTAGGGTTCCGCTGCGTCTAGAAATGTATATATGTATATTTTATATAGTCAAACATTTTCATTTTCTTTTTCGTTTTCTTTTTTCGTTTTCTTTTTCTGAATATTAAATATTGACATTTCTTATGTAGAATCTTTGACATTACTTATGTAGCAAATTCGACTTTAAATAAATAATTGTCTAGTGACTTAGTCTGTACGTTGTCTCACGCCTTTTTGGAACCCTTCCACAGCGAAAGTCTCGAATCCCCGCTTGGAAATAGGTTGCCGCTCGTCTGTTCCCTTCCCAGTTACGGACAATCCTTACGGAGCATCGCAAATACGTAACAATATCTAATAATATAAGTGTCTAAAGTAGGCAAAAAAGAGAAATGATGAGAAATCATCCGCAGATTCTAATGTATTTTTCTGTCTCTAAAAGACTTTTCTCGTTAAATCATGACCAGAGCGAGCTGAATTTAACCTTCCTCTTTAGAATGAACCCTCATCCAGCCCAAAATCTGCTCAAATGAGGACAAAAAGCCGATCCCCGCAAACCCATGTTTCGATCCAAAATTTAGCTACATTCTAGTTCCTTTGTAGTTATGTCACGTGAGTATCATTCCCCTTTAAGATCTCACGGCATTTGAAGTTTTTCTCTAATAATGCTACAGAAAAGAAATTAAATATTATATGCGTACATTTAATATTGTTACATGACGCAAGTATATACAAACAACGTGATCATCTGTTTATTAACTTTTCATTACTTGATAATAAAACGGACTGGGTTAGGGTTAGGTCTAGGTTAACCTAACCTAATATTGTGTGGAGATGACAAGAATGTTGGAACCGATACATCGCGATGCATCGCTTTAAGATAATAAATACGATTCACTCTGGGAAACCAGAAGTTTTATCGCTTTTTCAAATGCTGTATCTGCTATTCAGCTTTGTGCAATTTTGTCTACACAACGTGTCCCATCTAATTGAAGCACTAGTAAGTATCTTACTTGTTTGTTTTTGTACAGGGTATCCCAAAAATATTGTGCTTCTTTGACAAGGGTGATCCTGAGATCATTTGAAGTAGCTTTTTCCTTTGCGAAAATGTTCTCCACGGCTTCATTCAGGAGTTATTAATGAAAAACATGAACTGATGATTGGTTCATGTTTTTCGTTAACAACTGTTTAACAAAGCCGCGGAGAAGATTTTCGCAAAGAAAAAAATTGCGTCAAATGACCTCAAGAATTAACCCTATATAGGAAGTACAACATTTTTGGGTCACATTATACAGGATGTACCAGATAAAGTGTTACAAGCTGTTTCCTCAGAATCTAATGAAGACATCGAATTCATTTTTTTTTAATTAAATGGTTAAGGAGAGATAATATTTTAGTATGTATTAAATTTTTTTAGGGTAACTTTTTGGGGGAGGAAGGGGGCCTCCAACATCTTTTTAAATGGAAAGTATTATTGATTTTTTTGTTATTGTGATACCTCTCATTAAACTCAATAGCATTTACTTGAACTCTTTTTTTATTGTGCATAGTTACAGACTTATAAAGAATAATTTGTTGTGAATTGAAACGTTGAAGAAACGAAAAAAAACGAAAAATATCATAATATTATTACATACTACATTTTATGAAATGTTCAAAATGATGTCCTTGGACTTCTAAGCACATAGTAAGTTATCTTTATGTACAGAGTGTACAGAAATGTTTGGTCTTGGTTACCGTAAGCATATTCTTGATCTTCGGATCGATGAAGATCTGTAAAAAAAGTTGCCGCAGGTATCCTTGACCTCGAATTTTAAGGTCAAATTTTTTATTGCATAACGTGTAGGATACAATGCATTAAAAATATTGACCTTGGAATTCAAGGTCAAGGAACATTTTTGCAGCAACTTTTTTTTGCAGATTTTCATCAATCCGAAGATGTAGAATACGCCCATGGCAGCCAAGTCCAAACATTTCTTTAGCTGCTAGATTGCCTACCTTGCCCGTAAACATATTCGCAAGCAATCAATTACAATTGTTGGCTATAACTCTATAACTATGCGCAATAAGAAAACGAGAGGCCCCCCTCTCTCCTCCAAAATAATTTAATACACACCAAAATATTAACTCTCCTTAACCATTTAATTTAAAAAAAATATTAAGTCGATATCTTCTTTAGATTCCGAAAAAGCAGCTTGTAATACTTTATCTGGCACACCCTGTATGATACATCGTGTCAAGTGATTATTTCATTTATTTTTAATGATAGAAAAAATGTTATAGAATAACTTTAATTCCTTAAATGAGGAAAATACTGTGGTTTATCAATAAACTAAAGAAGTATTGACCATAACACAAAAAGATGAGAAAAGAAATTATAGAATACCCTCCATATTTCCAGAAATGATCGGTCAAACTTCATCTAATATTAATAATATTAATAAACATGTTCCGTGTAGCCTGAGTGGTAAGCATTTATTGCAACGTAAGTTGCAATCACTAAATCGGATATTCAAAATCGGTACCATTTCGGTATAAACATATCGGTATAAACCATATCCGGTATAAACATTTATGAAATATTACGACAATTTCACAGAACAATGTTAATGCAGATTTACGAAGAAAGTAGCTGAAATGATTTTAATTTGCGACGAGGGTACAAGGAACTCTGTTCAAACGTCCCCGTTGTCCGTGGAAGGATATCCTGTGATGAATCATCCTTCTCTACAAAGTTCCAACAGAACAGTTCAATTATTGTTTGAAACGGGCAGTTGAACCTAGTTAAGAGTTAACTGACTTAAAAGAAAACGATCGAAACCTGTTACCGAAGAACAGACAGCAATCGCTGTATTGGCTGCAGTAAGACATAATCTCCGTAGAAACTATCGAAAAAGTGCACATTATTCTGGCACTTGTGAACAAGTATTGATATACACGGTGTCCCACGCAACTAGAACAGGCTGTATCTCCTAAACGGTTGGGAATAGAGGAAAATGTTATAAGCCACTACTTATGCCCTAAACTTATTCGTTAAGAAGTTATCGAAGCTAAAAGTTCGCTGAATTATTACGGTCTTTCGACAAGTGTTCAGGAATAGTGAATACCTACGATATGTTCCATTATAATTCAGTGAACATTTAGCTTCGATAACTTCTTAACGAATAAGTTTAGGGCATAAGTATGTTAGTACTTTTATGTAGAGCACAACAAACTGCATCGATTGGTGCAGTCAAAAATGTAGGTTCCCATTAAAAAAAAAATGCAGTTGCATTTCTCTGATGCACCGATGCACAAAAGTGCATAAAATTAGTTGCGTAGTATGCAGCGTCTGATGCCATTCAACTTTTTCTTATAACATTTTCCTCTATCCCCACCGTTTAGGAGGTACAGCCTGTTCCAGTTGCGTGGGACACCCTGTATACAGCCTGAATACATATTACTTTATATACCATCTTAGATGTTTCATAATATCATGCAATATTAATAACATTCTGTTCTGGCATTTCAAATAAATAGTTCTTATTGTTAAACAACCATTAATACTATGCAAATAGAAAATTGCATTTTTTACGAAATGTTACGCAATTTCGATTATTTAAAGGAAATTTTATTCGAAATTTACCAACATGGCGGCTCCCTTACCTGTTAAAACCGCTTAAAATCGACCCACATTAAACACCCATAACTTTTGAACCGGTAAATTTCTAACGTTAAAATTTGGATTTACGGCATTTTCTCGCCAATATCTACGAGATTACATTTTAAGAAAGTTAAAAATTTATGGGTCTCTAAAGTAACGATTATCCTATTGTTTTAATGAGAATTGTTATACTCGTGGTTTTGTATTTTCTTTGACTCATAAGCGATCATAGCAGAAGAGCAAAAATTAGTTATATTTGTTCCGTAGCGAAGGAACGAAACACGTGGGATCTTCGTCGACAAGGTTTATGACACGGACGTGACGAAAAGTCTATTTTTGAGATGAAGAAATATTCCGCATTCGGCAACCATCTGGTCTGCAACGTTCTTTTCAGTTTTCCTGAATAGCCGCGACGTGTCATAAACCGGGAATATCCGAAGGGCCATCCCAAACGTAACGCACATCGGCGATCGTAATTAGGACAACCCTAGGGTTGGCCTGCAGGAATTCCCGCTACCTGTCCAAGGTACGAAGACCTCACGGTCATGCAGGTAAGACTTCCACCCTCTCCAAGGCAAAGCACGCTCAGGGCGCAACGAGAGGACAATACATTACGGACAATACATTAAGAAGGCGCTGATTGGGAAATACAGAAATCAACAACGACCAATCAGCGCACTTCTTCCAAAAAAGGGAACTTCCAAAAGAATTGGAAGAGAGGAGAGGTTCTGGATGACAGTCAGTCATCGTTCGAGTTCCAGAGCTTCTAGTCTCGGAAAAGACATTTTCGCAGATCGTACGCGCAACCATCGCTATATCACTTTCAATCCAATTACCCAAGATTAACTTGGCGGGTAATAATTCGGCGACACGAGTATCGAAACGCATCCACAACGGTGAATCGATCAACCTTAATTCAACGCATCCATTTACGCTCGATCTGACTTATACCTATCTTTACAGTTTTTCGTCACTGCACTGCTGCGAAGATTCGGAATCGGGAAGAGGTGCCAATTTCTTTACGTTCCTTTTTTACGTGCCATCTGCGGTTCGAACGGTAACCGCTCGGATGATACCGTCTGGTCATGTACTTGTTCAATTCGTCCTAGGTGCCAGCATAAGGGTGGTGTAGTGTCTCTTCTTGGATGCAATGGGAATCCTTTGTCCACTTGTGTCTGATGTTGAGTTGGTTAATGTACTTTTTGTGCCATCTGGTCCAAAAGTCTTGTTTCACCTTTTGCAACCATGTGTTGCCAGTTTGACAATCTGTTGCTCGGGGTTGTCCTGAAATCAATCTCGGCGATGGCTGATAAGAAGCCACCAATTAGGAAGTGACCAGGAGTTAATGAGGATGGATCGTTCGGATCAGATGAAAGTGGAGTGAGAGGACAGGAATTTAATATGCCTTTGACTTCGATAACAAAGGTGTTGAATTGCTCGTAGGTAAACAGTTTTTCGCCCACGACTCGCTTCACGTGGTGTTTGAATGCCTTTTTACGGCCGCTTCCCATAGTCCCCCGAAATGTGGGGACAGTGCTTGCATGAAGTGCCATGCAATTTTCTTGTTTGCGAGGAATTTTTGTAATTCCGGCTCTTTCGGTAGCGTCTTGTAAATTTCAGTTAACTCGTTGTCGGCGCCGACGAAATTTGTCCCGTTGTGTGAATAGATATTTTGACAAATCCCCCTACGTGCGATAAACCATTTGAGGGCCGCGATGAATGCCTCTGTTGTTAGGTCGCTTACTATCTCGAGGTGTGCGGCCTTCGTTGCAAAACAGGTAAATACTGCAACGTACACCTTTATTCGGGCTCGATTACGGTCGTGCCGTTCCTTTATGTAAAAGGTACCGCAGTAATCAACGCCAGAGTTTTGAAACGGTCGGCCTTCGGTGACGCGGGCCGCAGGTAAGTTTCCCATAATGTAGTCGACAGCCGGTGGATTGACCCGAAAACATCTTACGCATTGCCATACAATTTTTCTCGTTATGTTTTTCCCGTCGATTAGCCAGTATGTCTGACGTACGTCATATAATGTTGTTATAATGCCTGAATGATGGTTCTTCACGTGTGCCTCGCGGATGATTAGGTCAGTTACGTGGTGTCCTTTTGGTAGGAGGATTGGATGTTTCTGCATGAATGGTAGAATTTCAAGTCTTTGTTTTCTTGTGCGAATGAGATTGATTGTACGGAGCGAATGATGCGGGTGTTGGCCTCTCGCAGGTCCTCGACGGTCAAGGGCCCTGCACCGCGACGTGTTGGTAGAAAACGTAGGCAATACGCCACAATTCGCCGGAGTTTTCGAATGCATGAATATCGTGTGAGTATTTCGTTGTTTTGAACGACTGAAGTGGCGAGGCAGGTCATCTTTTTCATTTGCGGTAGCTCGTCGGATAGGGTAAGCTTTGATTTAGGCCACACGGATTGTGGTTTCGCGAGCCATTCTGGTCCGTTTCGCCAGAGTGTGTTGCGAAGAATTTGTGTGGGTGTGATTCCTCTGGAAAGTAGATCGGCTGGATTATCTGCTGATTTGACGTGACGCCACGACGATGCCTTAGTCTTGTCTTGGAATGTTTTCAAAGTGGACGGTTGTTTATTTACTCAATTTAGTACTATGGTAGAATCGGTCCAAAAAGTGACCTCATCAATGGTCTGGGTGATGGCTTTGCGAAAACGTTTTGATAGAGTGAGGCTAGGAGTGTGGCGTCGCATAATTCTAAACGCGCGAGTGTGACGGTTTTTAAAGGTGCGACATGAGATTTCGCACAGAGTAAATGTGTTTCGAAATGGCCACGTTTGTCTGTTGTTCTAGCGTACAGACAGCCGTACCCTCGTTCGCTAGCGTCGCAAAAACCGTGTAGTTCGATGCTTCTTGCGTTTTTCGTTGTTGCATATCGACTGAATTCAATGTCGTTCAATTTCTGTAACTCTGTTTCGTAATTGACCCATTCCGTGTGAATGTTGATCGGTAGAGATTCGTCCCAATCGATTTTTAATTGCCAAAGTTGTTGCATAAGGATCTTGGCGGTCACCGTGACTGATCCAAGCAATCCTAATGAAAATTTTGGCGATGGTTGAGAGAATGTTTCGCTTGCTGATTTTATTAGTTGTCGCGAGTTGTACTGTGTACCGGATGTTGTCGTGTTTCGCGTCCCACGATATTCCTAATGTTTTCATCGCGGTTGCATCGCCTAGAATCTTCGGATGGATAAGCTCTTCGTGCAATCCTGCGAGAAGTTTGGGTTCGTTCGAGGCCCATTGTCAGATGGGGAGACCTCCCCTTTTTAATAAATCGGTAACCTGTCGCTGTATGATCCTGGCTTCTTCGATCGTGTCGGCGCCAGTGAGCAGGTCGTCGACGTACAGATCTCGTTTGAGTATGGCGGCTGCGCTCGGTATGTCGCCTCGTTCATCGCTCGTGAGTTGATGAAGGCATCTTATAGCAAGATATGGGGCGGATGACAGTCCGAATGTGACGGTATTTAGCTCGAATGTTGCTATTTTGCCGTGACTGTCTCGCCATAAGATGCGTTGGTATGCGCGATCCTCCGGTCGAACAAGGAATTGTCGATACATCTTTTCGATATCGGCGGTTATAACGAATGCATACATCCGGAATCGTAATAACAGCGAGAAGAGGTCATCCTGAATGGTCGGTCACGTCATTAATGTGTCGTTTAATGATGAATGTCGTCCCAGAACTATGGGACGAAATTCATCGTGTTTCTAACATGCTTGAAGGTTTCATAACGGCGTAGTGTGGCAGGTAGAATCCGGGCGTGTCGAAAGTATCTACCTGTGACATGTGAGCGAGCGCGAGATATTCGTTAATGACCTTAGAGTATTGTGTTCGTAAGTCTGCGTTGCGTGCTAATGTCCGTTCGAGCGAAAGAAACCGGATTAGGGCGCGCGACCGAGATTCCCCTAATTGATTTCTTTTTTCGTTAAACGGCAATGCGACTATGTATCTTCCGGACGCGTCACGTTTGACGTTTGAAATGAAGTGGTTCTCGCATTCTTGATCTTCGAACGTTGGATACTGAGTGCCGGGTCTCTCCTCGATTTCCCAAAATCTTTGTAGGTCGAACTGTATGTTTGTTGCAAACGTTTTGCGTGTCGTTCGTGTAGTAGCGGTCGCTACTAGTAGGACGCTACCTCCAATGATCCATCCTAATTGTGTTTTTTGAAGAATGAGATCTGTGTTGTTTCGTTTCGAGAGGTTGTATTGTCCTACGCTAAGACATGATAATACTGGTCCCGAGCAGCATATCGACGTGTTCCGGGCGGTGAAAATTTGGATCGGCTAATTTGATGTTTGCGGGAATGCCTAGCGTCGATCGGTCTATTTGAGTGTTCTGCTATTGTCGGTATCGTAAAGAAAGTTAGTGTCCATTCGTAGTTTGAAAGTCGTGATTTTATCATTGTCATAACGAGTTTATTGGTGAATGTGTTTAACTGATTTAATGCCTCGATTGTCGCGGTTTGTTGTTTCGTAGATAGTCGTAATTTTTTAGCCAATGCGTCTGTCATGAGATTGGCATTTGAACACGTATCAATTATTGTTCGGCATAAAATCGGTTGTCGATCGCGATCCAGCACGTAGATGGTTGCTGTGACCATTAATCCGTTCGTCTGTCCGTCCGAAATGAAGGTTTTGAGTCGTAAGTTTTGCCTGTCGGTCATCTGTTTTGGTCATTGTTCTGTATCTGTATCTGTTGATTCCGAGTCGCGATGTAGTTTCGTATTGTGTCTGCCGTTGCAGATACGACATAGCCCGCGTTGCATGGCCAACGAATGGCCCAGATTTAAACAATTTTCGCACAGGTTTGTTTTCTGCACGATTTTCATTCGCTCGTTTACGGGCATGTCGAGGAATTTTGGGCATGAAAATGCCGCGTGGTTCCTGGAGTTGCAGATTTTGCACGCTTCTTTCGTTGTTGTTGCGAAGGTTCGTCGTTGGTTCGGGTTTGGTGAGGTCGGCGGACTTGGTTGCGTTTTATTGAACGCTTCCCTTACTCGTTCCGGTGCGTGTGTCCAACGGTTCGCGGTTGATTTTCCGAATGTTCGCGTTTCGTTGGTCTTTCCTCTTGTGGTTTTTGTTGGCTCGTATGTCTTGCAGCAATGTGATGCGTTCCAGAGATATTTAAATATTTCCGCGATATTCAGCATGCGGGTATCAACAAGCGTGTTCTCCCAGGATTTGCGCGTGTCGGAGCTCATTTTTGATATGGCAATATTCGTGAGCAGGTCGTTCGCGATATCCTCCCATGAACGCCCGAGAGATTGTAGTGATCGAATGTGGGATTGTATGTGATTGACGAGGTCTCGAATGGAATCTGCTGAGTCATCTCCCATCGCGGGTGTATCCAAAGGTAGTGACGTGTCTTAGGACGAGAGCGCGGGCATTGTCGTAGTCTTCAACCAATTGATCCCACGCGGCCTTATAATTATCATCGCTGATAGCGAGTGATTCGATCGCAGAGGCGGCCTTCCCGGTTAGTGATAGTCGTAAGTAACTCAATTTCTGGACATCGCTGAGATCTGAACGAGAGTCTATCATCTGCTGAAACGCGTTTTTGAACGTAATCCATTTTTCAAAGCAACCGTCGAATTTTGGGAGGTCTATCTTCGGTAGCCTGCTAGAATATCCGGACGTGATTGTATGTCGGCTGTCCGTAATTTTTCTAATACAACCTCCGCGTTGGCCATAACGGTGCCGTAATTTGCCGTGGTCGATTCTCGTTCGGCCTCGACTTCATCGGGATCTTCTTGTTCGTGGAGTTTGTTTTGTATGTCATTGAAGACATCAAATTAGCTTCGCAACCGTTCGACGCGAAGCCGGAGTTTTGCGCGTTCGAGATCGGAATCTTGGAATTCGTTTAGGTAGTTCGACAAAATCGTCAAGCGAGATTTAAAAACGCGTCGTTTCATTTTCAATTCGCCAAAATATTGTTGGTTGTCGTTTGCCATTTTGCTCGAAGTCGCGGAGGATGGTTATTAGGAGTAGGTGGCGATTGTATAAAGGACCTGATTGACAGTTCAGTAACAAGCCTACCTTGAGTGGATTTCGGCTGCTATGCTCTGTCTTGGGCTCGTGCGTTGTCCTTGATCGTGATCCCAAGCAAGATTGGCTGCTCCGATGGCTGTCTGCTTGGCTGCTTCGATTTCTGTCAGCTTGGCTGCTTCGATTTTTGATGCACACTTGTTTTTTACACGCACTGTTCTCAAAAGATCACTGAATCCGGATCAAAAGACTATGTTTTACGCTGCGACTTCCCGAATACAACGCGCGGGTCTCGACTGATTATCCACCCGAGGTTGTAAGGCTCGAATTCACCGTTGTGGACTCGGTCCTTGTCGATACTCGTGTCACCGAATTATTACCCGCCAAGTTAATCTTGGGTAACTGGATTGAAAGTGATATAGCGATGGTTGCGCGTACGATCTGCGAAAATGTCTTTTCCGAGACTAGAAGCTCTGGAACTCGAACGATGACTGACTGTCGTCCAGAACCTCTCCTCTCTTCCAATTCTTTTGGAAGTTTCCTTTTTTGGAAGAAGTGCGCTGATTGGTCCGCACCCTCTCGTTGCGCCCTGAGCGTGCTTTGCCTTGGAGAGGGTGGGAGTCTTACCTGCATGACCGTGAGGTCTTCGTACCTTGGACAGGTAGCGGGAATTCCTGCAAGCCAATCCTAGGTAATTACGGTCGCCGATGTGCGTTACGTTTGGGATGGCCCTTCGGATATTCCCGGTTTATGACACGTCGCGGCTATTCAGCAAAACTGAAAAGAACGTTGCAGACCAGATGGTTGCCGAATGCGGAATATTTCTTCATCTCAAAAATAGACTTTTCGTCACGTCCGTGTCATAAACCTTATCGACGAAGATCCCACGTGTTTCCTTTCTTCGCTACGGAACACATATGATATTTTCATTTTTATTAAGTTCCATGTATGAGAATACAATATACAATATCAGCTGTGGTACATTTTTTAACTTTTGTTTGACAAATGGATCTTCTACCCAAGAGTGGAAATTGGGCCACGCTTGCTGGAAGCGTTTAAAAATTGGGACGTTTGGACCCGTAGACTGCGACATCTTCTTCTCAAGAACCGATCTTAAAACTATTTCGTAAATATGGTGTCTGTACGGAACTCCATAACAACTCCCGTCCGATTTCGTGCTCTAAAATTGCATACGCACCTATGAAGCGACCCATATTGGATGCTGTCGTATCACATGAAAGTGCTTGTACCTTGTCGCATATGTCCCACTCCCGGAGTAGATCATGGACAGCATGAGCTTGATCTCTTCCAGTAGAAGACGCGATTGTCAGAATTCCAAGTAACTGTTCATGTTCTCTACAAGCTATAACGACAGGTAACCGTTCCACCTTTTCTTTGCCGACTAGAGCAGGTAACATTTTACCATCCCAATGAACAGTAACTGCATCAATCTCATGTTGGGGAAAAGCTGCACGTAGCATTTGACTGTGTTTCTCGCGCAAATGTGTTCGATAACGATGAATCGATGATTGACTTATGATCAAATCGTTAATGTCGTGGCCAAGAGCTTGAGCAGTTGCTGTGATTATACGGACAGCATCGCGTTCACCAACTTTACACTTATCAAGTGTTTTCTCTTAGGTTCGCTCGGAGGTTCTGTTGCATCGCAATCGCTCGCATTGGACTCCAGCACAGGATCCTCAGTACGTCGCCGATTTTCTTCGCCGTCGTCGGATGATGCAAAGTTGATCGTTTCTTCTAATTCTAAAAAAATGTGAATAATATGAGTAAAGAGAAACAGATTTCGACAATTTTACTTTAAAATAAATCATTTCTGGAAAAACGTACCTTGCATAGCTGCTTGCGCTCGAACTTGACATGATTCTTCTTTTGCTTGACGAAGCGCTTGTCTCTGGTCTTTTGCGTAAAGAACTCGATCTCCTCCAATCATCGATCCTGGTCGTCCTTTTTTTCTTTGGTTTAAAAGAAATTGTTTATCTTCATCGATCGTGATCATCTCTAAAGCATCAGCATGTGCGATATCGAAAAGATCATCCAATTGATCAAGAAATTATTGTGCGCGTTGATCTTGTAGCTGCGATCGTCGTTTACAACCCTTTTGTAAGGCCTTCCACTCCTGGTGTAAGGACACCAATTTCTCGATGAGACAGGTTCTCGCAATGACAGGTTCGGCGGACTGGAATTCTTGCCTTTTCCCACATCACTTCCACTTCTTTCATAACAAGGTGTGCACTAGATCGAAGGTTCAAATTCACTTTCCGCATATTGTAAAATAGAACTCTTAAAACTTGTCCTTTCGATGACAACTTGGCGCCTATAATCTGACTTTCGTCATATCGTAATAAGAACAGTTTCTCGCGACTTCTACTTTCCATTGGGCTTCTGATTCTCTGATGTTTCTACTGTTGGATTCCGGGTTTCGAAATCGAGTGCAACAGTTTATAGAAATCTCTATTTGTGTTTACATAAACTCTTATAACTCATAATATGTTCGTACGCTGTGTCTACGAAATTCCAGTTCATTATCATTTTGTATTATTAGTTATAACTCCTTAATAAAACATTTAAGAGCATATGTTCATATAACATTTTTTTCTTACTTTTGCGTGTAGAACACGCTGGCAAAGTTTAGCCGGAAAAAACTGGGACACCCTGTATGTACACTGTATACACATGACACGTGACAGTGAGTCACGAATGTATTCGAACGCTCTGAAATGAAAAGTTTCACGCTTAAAAAATATAAGTCATATTACGCGCGAATTACAAAATACTTTTATTCCTATAGTTACATATAAGTATCATGATTATACATGTTAAATTTAAAGTGTCTTTGATAACATAAACAATACTTATAAAACATTTCTTAGTAACATCGGATGTTAATGAACGCCACAAAAGTATTCGAACGATGAAACTTGTAATACAAAACAAACCTTGAATGTGACAAACTATAAACATTGGCTTTCTCAGTTGGCATTATACACTTTCCGCGTTCAGCGCTGCGATTATTAATAAGATTGTAAAAGTTATACAATATTTTATCCATAAATTGTCCCAAATGTCTGGCCTGTAAATGTCCCAGATTTATCCCCACTACTGCGGGGTATATCCCCTTGAGAGGCCGTGAAGCTCGAGAGGCCTCGATCGCCGAGAAGTATGACATCATGCGACTCGGATATATCGGTGAGATCACACTAATCCGAATTTCTAACTTTTTTATTTTTCATTATTTTTTTATGGAACTTTCATTAACATATTCGTGGCATTTTTCTAATGCAAAATCATACCAAATATGATATAATTCTGATGATATTTACTTGTGTAATGGACGATTAAAGTTTCTGGCGCAAGGAGCGCGATCCTTTGAACTGCGACGGCCACTGTGGCTCTCCGGGTCTCTTTCTTTCCTATGCGCTGTCCTTCCTTGCGCCAGAAACTTTAATTGTCCATTACACAAGTAAATATTATCGGAATTATATCATATTCGGTATGATTTTGTATTAGAAAAATGCCACGAATATGTTGATGAAAGTTCCATAGAAAAATAAAAAAGTTAGAAATTCAGATTAGTTATGTTTACACTTCCCGGCGACCGAGGCCTCTTGAGCTCAGCTGTCCTTCTCTACGTTCGGCAAAAGTCAAAGAGTACTATCCCTGGCGCATAAATGTCCCTCGGCAGACCCGTGCTGGGGACTTATATCGATAAAATGATAAAATACTGTATTAATAATGTAGACAAAAAAATCAGAAACAAGTATCACTGATAGGAAATTGATATGGTATAATGAAAGCAAAAGCTGTGGTGAAATAGCTCAATTATTAGAGAAAAGTAAATCTACCGTTTATTACATAGTGAAGAAGTTAAAAACCACTGGAATCCTTCAGGATAAAGTCCGTTCTGACCGGCCGGCGGCCCCAGAAATTAACGAAGATGGAAGAAAATATAATTATACGTGAAATAAAAAAAGACCCTTCAATTTCTGGTCCAAAACTTGCAACACTAGTCGCCAATAGTGTTAAGAAACAAGTGCACCTTGAACTTTGTCGAAGAATCCTTCGTGAATATGATTTTCATAGTCATATTCCTCGAAAGAAACCGCTTACTAGCAAAGTTAATAAGCAGAAAAGACTAAATTTCTGAAAAGATTTCTGGAAACACGTTATATTCTCTGACGAAAGCAAATTTAACATATTTGGATCAGATGGATGCCAAAATTTGGAGGTTAGCAAATAGAGAAATGGATCTTAAAAACCTACGTCCAACCGTGAAGCATGGAGGCGGATCGATAATGGTATCGTTTCCAACGATGTTGGAAACCTCGTTATTATCGAAAGAATATTAGATAAATATAAATATCTGCAAATATTGAAAGATAATTTGAAACGTAGCGCGGAAAAATTAGGAGTAGTAGAGAATTTTCATATTCAACAGAACAATACATACTGCACATATCGTTAAACAATGGATCATGTACAATGTATCCCACGTTTTAGAAACACCCCCACAAAGTCCCCAGATAGCACAGGGACGTCTTAAAGACGTCTTAAATGCGTCTGCTGTCGAACATTCAAGATGTCGTATAGATGTCCTGAATGTCCTACGAACGTCTTCCGAACGGCCTACGAAAGTCTTCTCAACGCCTTGTGTAACAAAACCGTACGTCCTAAAAACGTCCCAAGAATGTCCATTAGACGTCTAAAAAACGTTTTTTAGATGACTTTAAGGCGTCTTTTAGACGACTTTTAGACGTACAGTTTTGTAACATAAGCCGTTCAGAAGACGTTCGGAGGCCGTTCGGAAGACGTTCGTAGACATTCGACATTCAAGATGTCTTGAATGTCCGACAACAGACGTCTTTAAGACGTTTTATTTCAGACGATTTTTAGCCGTCTTATTTCAGAAGTCTTTGGGATGTTCATGAAAAGTCTCACAGGTCCAAAAATGTTAATTAAATATACATATTTGATTGGTCATGTGAAAAGGGTCCCATTTCCTTTCCGGGACTGGAAGGGTCCCATTCCCTTTCCGTATGACAAATCACATATATATAATAAAGTTTAATTATAGGAAATATATATATGAATCAACTCGCACAATATATGGTTTATTTAAATCGAGAAAGCTTTATTAAACGGAGAATAAAAAGTGCAAGAATAATATAAAAATAACAATAAAAATAAAAATAAAAATTTTTTGTTGATTCCGGCCGCTATTCGCCCTTTTCAGCCACATTTGAATAGCGATCTCCGCGTCTCGTCTGGTAGGAGTGACCTTTCCCTTTTCTGCAGCACCTTGAATAAGAATTTCTTATTTGTTAATTTGTACAATAATAATCATTATTATAATAACACTAAAATAAGGGCGTATGAAACTACTCTGATAGTCCCTGATAAAATTACATGTATGGCATTTTTATGGTTTGTAATAATAATAAGAACTTACGCATCTTCGGCCCACAGCAACAGCAACAGCGGCAGCAATCGCAAAGCAATACCAATCGGAAAAACTGTATCCTTAAAAAAATGTACGAAAATTAATGAAAGTTTTAACAATGAAACAAATGTAGAAGGGCATAAGCAAAAACACTAACTCGAACAAATAAGACCAATGTTAATACTCACTGTTACATTATAGTTATATCGATTTGACGTTTTGACGCGACTCGTGCGCTTCGGCGTTTCTACTTTCCATCGTCGTGTGTCGGGCTGCTAAGCGATCTGACCGATTAACTCTGCGGAGACGCTGATCTCGATCGTTCGAGCGCTAAGGATACTTATACTGGGAGCACGACTCCGGGAGCCACGGCTAGTACGCAGGCGCTGTACTCCCCTCTACCAGTGATGAGATTGTTGGCGCTTCTCACGCGCATGCGCGAGTTTCATCAGGAACGTATCTACGTCTGAAGTTTGTGGGGAACTATCGGGGGGAAAGTAATGGGGGACTATTATTAGCGGGAACGTCTAGCGGAGTCCGTTACGACCGTTACGACACGAGGCGCGAAAGAAGAGCGGGCTGCGAGAATTTCAGGTAAGTTATTGTTAATATTTAATTAAATAATGGCAGCTAATCATATCATGATAAATTTTGCGAAATTAGCGGGGCGGCCAAGGTAGCCGATCTTCGTACTTGACTGAGGCCGTCTGAGGCTAGAATCATCGCGCATGCGCGTGAAAAGCTCCAACAATCTCATCACTGCCCTCTACTACCAGCCACGGCTAGCATAGGCATCTCCCGGGGTAAGAGGGGTGTAGAAGGGAATACAGCGCCTGCGTACTAGCCGTGGCTCCCGGAGCCGTGCTCCAAGTATAAACATACCCTAAACGAAATCTGCCGGCCGGTCTCGGGCCATCGAGGGCATTGCCTCGCATTTTCCCCACTCCGTAGAGTCACTCCGTTCACGTGCACGCATTGCAAAGGATCCGATTTTGTTTGTCACAGCCGATCAAACGTCTCGGCCGCGCTACAATGTAAATACACGCGCGACTAGGCAAAATGTCTAAAGGGAAATGTTGTTCAGAATCATGGTCTTGACAACATATCCAAAGCACATCAAAATCGGAGACAATCGAGAAACTCTTTTTTGTTGCGACATCGCGGCCATACCACCAACGCTCGCCTGCCTGCTCGCCGCGCTGAACGTGCCAACGGCCGTCTAGGTCGCGCTCTATTGGTCCGTGTGTGTTTTTCGTTGATAACTCCTAAACAAAGCCGCGGACGCCATTTTTGTTATTGAAAATGTCGCTTCAAATGATCCAAGGACCTCCCATTTCAATTTAACGCTATCGTTTTGGGAAACCCTGTACAATTTGTCATGCGAAAAGAGACTGGGACCCTTCCAGTCTCTTATTTTCACATGACCAATCACATATACAAATATATATATTTAATTAACATTTTTGGACCTGTAACACTTTTTGAAGTGAAACTTCTTTGCTGAGGGGATAACAATTTTCTAGCGTTACAGAAGTCGTGTAACGGAAGTCGAATGGCGCGAAAATTTAAACTGAGAAAAAACGGAGAGAAACAATTTCTTACCCCTGTTACGAGCCAGGGCCGTGAAGTAGCACGAGTGGCCGGCGAAGAGTTATTACCCTAGGATTAAGGTTTTAACCTGTTGGTAAGAGTGCAGACAGACCTGATGCGTAACCAGGGAGCTGCTAGGTAGCGGACGAACCTGATGCGATAATCAGGGAGCCACCAAGGATAATAGGTGATACTTGTGTTGGATCAGAGTGCAGACGAACCTGATGCATAACCAGGGAGCTGCTAGGTAGCGGACGAACCTGATGCGGTAATCAGGGAGCCACCAAGGATAGTTAGTGGGCCTCGTAACTAGTATAATCTAATTGATACAATCCGAGCGGTAAGATTGTATCGTGTGGGAACGTTCAATTACTAGATTAGGATTGTGGAACGATAATTAAGGATTTAGTGAATTGGTACGAAGTTATCATTAAATACAAATATATTCAAGTCAAAAGAATGGTTTACATGTGTGTAAATGTCGCGAATGAAATGGATAAAATTAAGTGTAAACAGTTATTACCTAACTAGAAGTGCTCGGTTTTGACGCACTGGCAATGCGGGGGTCTCGAAAACAACTTTAGAAAAGCCTAATAGATTTAATACCGGACTAGCGGAATCT